>MDKI01288718.1:0-31857 GCA_005239505.1 Nicotiana paniculata | reverse complement strand
GGAGAGGATGAAAACCGCTCAGAGCCGTCAAAAATCCTATGCGGACATTCGTCGAAGAGAATTAGAATTCCTAGTTGATGATTGAGTATTATTTAAAGTATCTCCCATGAAGGGAGTGATGCTGTTTGGGAAGAAAGGGAAATTGAGCCCAAGGTATGTCGAGCCATATCGGATTGCTCAAAGGATAGGACAAGTGGCTTATAGGTTGGAATTACCCCATGAATTGTCATTAGTGCACCCGGTGTTCCACGTTTCCATGTTGAAGAAAGTGGTTGGAGATCCATCAATCATCGTGCCGGTTGAGACCATTGGGATTAATGAAGAATTATCATATGAGGAGGTTCCGGTTGCTATTCTTGATAGACAAGTCCGTAGATTGAGGAACAAAGAAATTACTTCAGTCAAGGTATTGTGGCAAAGTCAGCGCGTTGAGGAAGCCACGTGGGAGGCGGAAAATGAGATGAAAGAAAGATATCCCCACTTATTTGAACAAGTCTAGTAGTCAGAACCCTCTCCTCTAACTTTACGTTCGGTTCTGTTCAAAAGCACCCCATCTTCCCCTATTGCCTTATTGCTGTAATTTCCCAATGTGTGCTAAAACCGGACTCGCTGTTCTATTTGGGGTAGTGTGCAACCCTTGAGGTAAATGAAAGTTTTGTGGAACTTATGTGTTAGTCAAGTGGTTAATAGTACTGTAGGTTGGTAATGATTAATTGAAATGAATATAGTATATTGAGGTGATTGGGTTGTATGGGACTCATTAAAACGACCAAGTTATGTGCAAAAATGTGAATCATGTGCAAATTTGTAGTATGAGAAGAAAGAACTATGTGTAGTTGACAAAATGATTGAATGATTGCCAATTTTTGAGGTAACAACGTTGTGTGTGAGTTATTGGGTGATTAAAACTGTGTAATGGTGCTTGGGAATGTGTTTCGGGGGCTCTCAGACTGGTAGGTAGGTCTAATTACAAAGGGAACTCTGGAAATTTTTTTTTTTCTGAAATGTTGGAGTTAGTGAAAATCTGGAAGTTGCATGTCATGTTTTCAAAACTAATTGATTTCAAAAACCCTCATTCTAGGACGAATGATTTTAAGGAGGGGAGGAAGTAAAGACCCGTAACATTTTCTTGTTTAAAAAAAAAATAATAATAATTCCGAACAAGTCCCCGAGTTGTTTTATTGTGGGAATCTCTGAAACAGACCTGAACTGAGTAAAAAGTACCCCGAGACTTGAAGAATATAATTTTCCAGAAAGTAGGTGTTATGCGACGCACTATGCGATCGCACAGCGTGTATGCGGACCGCATAATGGTCACATACCTAGGCAGAATACTGCCCCATTTGAAGTCAACTATGCGGTTCAGTATGCGATCACATAACATGTATGCGGACCGCACAATTTGTCACATACCTGAGCAGTGTGTTCTGGATTTTTGGCCCATCTTGAGGGCCATTGTGCAGTCAGATCTGCAAACTGCATGTCAGGAATGCGATCGCATTCCTGACCGCATTCTTGTGTCGGGCCCTATTTTTCTAATTTTTAAAACCCGACCCCAGTTCATTAAAACACCCCTCCCTTTCATTTTTAACCATTTTCTGAACAAAATTAGAGAAAGGGGAGAGAGGGTTCTTGAGAGAGAGAGCGTCATATTTACCAATTGGATTTTCAAAGTCACTCAAGCCTCGAAATTTCGAGTAATCATCTTCTTCTTCATTCTAACAGGTAAGAATCCCCAAACCCTTTTCATTAGTTTTCTGATTTTAAACAAAAAGGGGACTCTCATGAATTGATTCTTGAAAATATAAGTTTATACCTTGCATGCATGATCATTAATGTCCATAATCTAGTAAGAGGAAGCGGGTCGGGGTAAAGTTCACAAATAACGAGTTTTCAATCTAAGGGGGAGTCACATATAAGTTGATAAATGCTTAAAAAGAGTTCAAATTGTATGCATGGTTTCCAATTCTGAGTTGAATATGTTTAATTGTGAACTATATTGACGGTACTAGTCGGTCCGGTGATTTGTGAGTAAAAGTTGAAAAGGAATTTAGACCCCAGGTATGTATGGCTAACTTTAAACTTCGTAGAATCCTCTTGTTGGGTCTGAGTATTTGGTATGTGTACCTTGTTTGGAAATATGTGAATTGATTGTTCAAACGTGTTGAGGCATGAGATTCTTTTCTCCGATTTTCCTAGTTGATTGTCATGCTACTGTGATGTATGAGGTTGTAAAAGATGTTTGATGTGTAATGAACGAAATATTGATAATGTGCTCAAATGTGGGAATGTGTAAAATAGTTGAAAGCCATACGTGGAAAGAAATGAAAAAGAATATTGTGAAACAATGCAACTGAATTGAGAAATTATGGCAACACCGTGTTCATGAATTACTACTTGATAAGAGTTATGGTGCCTTGGGACCAAATAAATGAGTCGTTGATATGAATTTATATTCCTTGAAATGGTGATTCTTGTGATGAAATTGTTTGTGATTGTGCTATAAAATTAAAATTGTCAGGCGGGGTTGGGTTGCGCGCCGCAACACGAAGTAATAAGGTTGATGGGTTGGGGTGATAAGGGTGGCCGAGGTAATAAGGATGAAATGTGATTGTTATCACTACTGAAATGAAAATCTATGAGCTCTTGAATATGATGATGTTGAAAGGGAAAAATGAGAGATTGTGCATCTTGTTTGATTTTTGTTGTTTCCTTCCTCGTGCATTGATTAATTAGTTCTATTGTCGTTCCCTAATTGTGTATTTCTTGATTGTACTTGGGATAAAGTTTGTTTATACATACTAGTACTATTCCACAGTACTAACGTCCCTTTTGTCGGGGGCGCTACATCTTTTATATTGATGTAGGTGGGTCCATAGCAGGTTGCTCAGCTCGCCGTTAGTGGTGCCTTCTCCTCACCCTTTTCAGCTGTACTGGTGAGCCCCGTTTCCTCTCGGGGCCATGTGTAGTTCAGGACTTCTCCTTTTTGAGTGTATTATGTATTGTAAGGTATAGCCGGGGCCTTGTTTCCGGCAAGTATTATATAAGCTCCTAGTACTCTTGGAAGCTCCGTAGACACTATGTGGGTGTATATGTGTATTTTGGGCAGTGGTTGTAAGTATTTGTAATCATGGTCCGTATCGGGAAGTGGCGTATCTAATATGCCTAAATTGGACTTAATGTGGTATTCACGCACTTTTAAGCTTATCTCACCGCTTCACATAAATAATGTAGGTTATAAACACGGGGAAACGCATTGGGTGGTAAAGGCAAATCTGGTTCGCTTAACTGGGGGTCACCTGGTCGAGTGCCAGTCGCGTCCCTCGAATTTGGGGCGTGATAGGTCACACCTGCGGAATCGCAGGTGTGAAGAGGGATCGCAGGAGCAGGAGTTGGTGTGCTGAGTCAGAGCCGCACTGGGATGGAATTTCTACAGGTGAGGAGCCGCAGGAGCGGATATTGCACCGCATGTGCGAAAATGGCTGGAGGCAATGGGTGTTTTAAGAACGGATTTTTGGCCATTTCTTCATTTTCTCTCATTTTTGGTGTGGCGATTTTTGGAGCTTCAAGAGGGGGATTTTCAGCAAGCATCACTAGGTAAGTGAATTCTTCCCATTCTTAAGTTAAATATGTGATCTTACATGGATTTGAACATGAAAATTGGTAGGAAATTTGGGGAAATTTTGAAGAAACCTAGGAAATGTAAATTTGGAATTTAGCCACGAATTTGAGTATGGAATGTAGAGTAAATTGCATGATTGAACTAGTAGAGCTATGGGTAGCATGTATCTTCAAGAATTTTGGATTTCCGAGCACGTGGGCCCGAGGGCATTTTGGTCATTTCTCCGAGCGGGGTTGGGAAAGTATAAAATCTGAATTTGTTGTGAGTATTAGGATGAAAGTTTCATTGGCTTTGCCATTATGTGGTAGTTGCGGAGCGTTGTGCGTCCGTTGGAGTCATCAGAGGGGCTTGGAAGCCGGTGTGGGAATTTCGGAGCAAGGTAAGTCTCCTTTCTAACTTTTTGAGGGGGAATCGTCCCCCTAGGTGAATTAATTCAATACATGTTATTATCTTCGGGGGGTTGCGTACGCACGAGGTGACGGGAGTCCGTGCGTAGCTACTATTATGTCATGTCTGGGTAGTTTAGGACCCACTAGCATGCCTTACGTGTTATACCTGTAATCCTGCCTGTAATATTAAACTGTTAATATAATCAAAGACGTAATTGAATATCTAAAAGAAAGCTAGATTTCATCTTGTTGATCTTCTAAAAAGAGAATTTATCTCTCTATGGATAATTGTGTACCTGGACTAGGTTGTATCGTGGAATGTCATTAAACTTGACAAATGAGTTTCAAAAACAAATGATTTCAAAACCTATAATTCGTGTTTCTTTTAATAAGGATTTTACCACTTTCCTGAAAAAACTATTTTCTTGATAAAATATGAATTTAATGTGTGGAAATGTGTCAACACCCGAATCGCAGGTATGATTCGCGAACGGGGGAAGCTATATAATATTCAGCATAAGTGTGTCAGCACTCGAATCGCAGGTATGATTCGCGATCGAGGGAAGCTTTATGGTAATTTGGTATAAATGTGTCAGCACCCGAGTCGCCGGTATGATTCGCAAGAGGGGGAAGCTTTATAATATTTAGTATAAGTGTGTCAGCACTCGAATCACAGGTATGATTCGCGATCAAGGGAAGCTTTGTGGTAACTTGGTATAAATGTGTCAGCACCCGGGTCACAGGTATGATTCGCTAGCGGGGGAAGCTATATAATATTCAATATAAGTGTGTCAGCACTCGAATCGCAGGTATGATTCGCGATCGAGGGAAGCTTTATGGTAACTTGGTATAAATGTGTCAGCACCCGAGTCGCAGTTATGATTCGCGAGCGGGGGAAGCTTTCCAATATTCAATATAAGTGTGTCAGCACTCGAATCGCAGGTATGATTCGCGATCGAGGGATGCTTTATGGTAATTTAGTATAAATGTGTAAGCACCCGAGTCGCAGGTATGATTCGCGAGCGGGGGAAGCTTTATAATATTAAGTATAAGTGTGTCAGCATTCGAATCACAGGTATGATTCGCGATCGAGGGAAGCTTTGTGGTAACTTGGTATAAATGTGTCAGCACCCGAGTCGCAGGTATGATTCGCGGGCGTGAGAAGCTTTATAATATTCAATATAAGTGTGTCACCACTAGAATCGCAGGTATGATTCGCAATCGAGGGAAGCTTTATGGTAGCTTGGTATAAATGTGTCAGCACCCGAGTCGCAGATATGATTCGCGAGCGGGGGAAGCTTTACGCCTATTCAGTGATTAGATATTCCTTCGACTCCAGCCGATTGTCTTATCCTTGTGTGCGTATGACTATTTGGTACTGTTTTATTGATATTGGCTTGACATGTATTTTGGATTAAGGAAAGTGCACATTGTTGCTTATTCTCAGTAGTTACCTGGATCTCTGTACTTGATACGTATTCGCTGCTCACTATCTTATATGTCTACTGTACTTCATCATATTCTATCATATATTATATTGTTGGACCTCAGTGAGTGTCAAGCCAACCTCTCGTCACTACCTCTCTGAGGTTAGGCGGGCGACTTACTGAGTACACGTTGTTTTTGTACTCATGCAACTCTTGTTGTGCATTTTATTGCACAGGTACTTTCATAGCGATGTGGAGGATTCAGAGACTTAGGCGAGCTGTATCATCCGAAGGCGTTCCACGGCTGACAAAGTCTCCTTCGCACTGTATCTATTTCATTTAAATTTCCTTGTCCAGTTGTATTTCAGACAGGCTTGTAATGATTGTTGAATTCTTAGAAATTTCTCATGTACTTGTGACACCGGGTTCTGGGATATGTATTGGGATATAATTGCTTAAGTGAAATATTTAAACCACTATTTTTAATTATCATACTTTTATTTTAGTTAATATGTAATTAAGGGAAAAGAAATGTTTTCATAAATGTTTTAAAATCGTAAAGTTGTTTCAATTATCTAGTGGGTTGGCTTGCCTGACAGGGATGTCCGGCACCATCACGACCTTAGGGATTTTGGGTCGTGACAACATGGTATCAGAGCCCTAGGTTCCCGTAGGTCTCACGAGTCATGAGCAAGTCTAGTAGAGTCTTGCGGATCGATACGGAGACGTCTGTACTTATCTTCGAGCGGCTACAGGGCTGTTAGGTGTACTTCCCTTCTTGATTCTTCATCGTGCGAGTTGATTCCTTTGAGGCTTATGCCTATGTTCATTCCTACTCAATCTTATGCGTCGCAAAGCGCTTGCTATGGACCTGGAATTTGAGGAAAGGAAATGGTACTACGAATGTAATCTGAGATGCTTCCATGTGTAATTGGTCGTGGTTGTTGTTATGGCCTTGCAAAAGGGTAATATGTTATTTCAGCTCAGTAGCTGTGTTTCTGGGAGTCTTAAGGTTTTGCTCGGGTAGTGATGATGTTTGCAATTGATTTTCGCGCGGTGTCGATATGATGATATAGCGTTTGCCCGTATGTTGAGGGAGATGAATGGTTCGAAGGGAGGTCTTCTCAGGGTGTGATTTTGATATTACAGTGCTTTTGTGCCAGCAGAGGAATATGAATGGTCTGGTTGGGGTTGATAAGGTAGTAAGACTTGGTGTCTTCAAGTGAGATGGGATATGCACATGTGACGTGTCATCGTCATCATTTATCAAATGGAATGTGTTAATTTGTCGGTTCTATGGTTTCTTCGGTTGTATGGGGTCAGAGTATCGAGAAGAAGTGTTGAAGAATGCGGTTGGCAGGGATCGTGAGGTGCGGTGGTTCAGTACTGGATAAGTGTTGTTAATGAAGGCAGCTAGAGAAAGATGATCTTCAGAGAGCGTGAAATCGTGGTGATATGCTGGCTTGAGAGCTACAGAGAACGGTCCTGAAATAAGGCTAGGTGGTGGTTCCATTTCTAAGAGGCCAGGTGTAAGGAGCGGAAGTCGAGTAGTCGCAAAGTGGGGGAGTCCCACCATCTGCAGTTGGGTCGTAGGGTGGTCTTCGCATAGGGTTGCGGATTGTCGGCGTGTTGGCAAGTTACTTCAGCTAAGGGAAAGGAGTAAAAATGGTGATTGTGCGTGGGATTTGATGAATATGTGCAAAAGTTGGCCTGTCGGGCCAGGGTTACGCTTTGGAAGATTCAGGATTTATGCTTAAGGCATGGGCGAGTTGTAAGGATAGTGACACAGTCACGTGTTTCTTTGAAAGGGGTGTTCCTGTGCTAGAAGTGCCTTGGAGTTGATTGTATTCGGGGCCAGTCGGAGTGGGTGACTATCAATAGTGGTCCTAGTGAGTTCAAAAGTTTAGAATGCGGCATTTAAGGATTTCAGGTAGCAGTATGATCGAGAATCGAGCTTTTGCAGAGTAATCTCTGAGAAAAAAGAGGATGGTTGGAATGTTCTATGATATGTTTCAGCATGCAGGATAATATTGGAGAAGTGAGAGAAATAAAATCCGGATTGTAGAAGGATTATCAGAAGGGTATGAGACGGGTTACGGGATTTGGGCAGCATAGTCTCATGAATCAAGGTCACTCAGGATGAGTGAGGGTTGAGTTGCTATGGCTTGAAGGAAGTTGTTATTATTCTTGAGGCAATTGAAGATGATTAAACGAAGATAGATTGATTAGCCATGGTTAAAATGGCACATTGCAGCAGTGATCGGTTCCTTTGATGTGATTTAGTTATGCATGTGGTTGGTGCCAGTGTGTGTGCGAGGCTTGTCGGCCATCGTAACGGATCTCATGTGGGAGCATTTGAGTGCTATGGCCCGTCAGGTGTAGGCGGACCCCAGAAGGGTATGGTGGTATAGACTACTACTTAAGGATTTGCATGATTGGGTGATAATGGGAATTCACTCGTGTGACTATATGGTACTCTTGAATTGAGTAAAGTGAAAAGTTCTATATGATGAAGTGTTCACACTATTGGTGGTTCGGAAGTTATGATGGAATTCTTGCGCCACCTCATGTTGGTACGTTAGGTGCGGGAAATAGTATGTAACTGGAGTAAGAATCGAGATTGAGGTCCGATGTTTATAAGGATGTCATGAGCTCGGAAGAGCAAGACAAAGTGATTTGAAAGTTCATAGTAAGTTGGTGTTATCTTCAGTGTCACCTGAGATTGATATTCGATGAAAGAGGCTTTGTACCCTGGTCATGGGTTCTTGATGTGTTTTGCGGCCTTAGTGTGGTCGGTATTATGGATGGGCAGACTTGTTTCCTTGTGTGGAAGGTCGTGGAAGCATGACCGCAAAAAGATTGTATAAAGTGTGACATGTAGTCACTTCATGGATTTCAGATTTGGACTGAGTATAAAGAAGTGCAATATTGCTTAGTTGAGAATTTACGCCTGGAGGGCGTTCGGTTCAGTTGATTATGGATTATGGGGTGTTAGTCCCGATGGTGATGGTTGTTCTCGTGTATTATGAGAGAAGGTGGGTTAATATGGACCCAGGCAAAAGCTATTAGCTTAGTTGGTGCGAGCAAGGTAGCTCGATGTTTGTGGATGGATTTAAATATGATTATGGGATCTGTATGAGCTGGGCATGTTCCTTTCAGTAGAGATTTTTTTCATGGAAAGGTATTAGAACAACATGTGTTGTTCCGTCTTGATAATTTCTTATGTGTAGAGGTCCCGCGTAGTGGGGATGTTATGTGAGCAGGATAGCTCTTGAGATCCAGAGTGTGTATATATATATATATATCACACCTCAGTTGTGCTTGAGTTATGTAGCCTACGGCTTTATCAGTCTCCCCAGGACAGTATTATGCACTTAGCGTGCTTGTGATCAATATTCAGTAATTTGTAATAGTGAGCGATTCAGCTCTGTGCATATTGCCTTACGTGAGTTTTATGATGGGATCGGGTGGCATTCCGCCACGGGTATTTTATTTGGATCGGGTTGCATGCCGCAGCAGTGTGATGATGAGAAGGGTTAATATGTAGTTATTTTCTTGTGTTTTACTTCCTTTTTTCTGGTAAGAATTCATATTAGTTGCGTGAGCTGAATAGTTTCTGTCTTGAGTCGTTTCTTATTATCATGTTCGAGTTATGGTCTATTGGTGCGATCATGTGAGGCTGTTGGCCATGTTTGGGGTGATTTTTTGTCTGAGCAGTTCATACTGGGTGAGACGAGATTATCGGATCAGGGATCAGTGCGATGAGGTTATGTGAAGTGTATATTAAAGAACAAATACCATTATTCAGGTTCATACTAAAGTGATGATTCTAGTCAAGATGAGGTATTCAAGGATTTGTTAACTCTGCAGTTGAGTATGAATTTCTGCACATTACCTCCGTTGTGGTGGTATTGTCAGCATTATAGCAGGGTGTATGTATATTTGTTATGAGGTGTATTGGGAGCATCAGATTCGTGGAATTTTGGCTATTAAGGTTCAGGGAGTGTCATTGTGGTCAGATGATGAGTTATGCGGTGCATGGTGCTGATTCAGCAAAGGCACGTAGTCATGTTCTGGTATGTCATGTGGTAGTTGATAAGGTGTTTATATGTTGGAACTAGGCCTGGCAAAGAAATTTCAGGTGTTTGAATGAATTCTGAGCTTATTATATGGATAAAGAAGAAATCTCCAGATTTTATCAAGCTATTGTGCTCGACTAGGTTGTGGTAGCACGGGAAGGTGCTCGAAATGTTAAACAGTGATTTCAGATAACTCCAGAGCAGTTCTTAGCATGTTCGAGGACGAACGTCGATCTAAGTGGGGGAGAATGTAACGACCCGACCGGTAATTTTGAGCTCTAGCACGTCGTTCAGCGGTTTGAAGTCGTGAGCAGCTTCGTTTCAGGTATTATGACCCGTGGGCGTGGTCGGAATTTAATTTCAGGAATTTTAGAATTGATTTGGAAAGAAAATTCTCATTTCAGAAGCCTTAAGTTGGAGAAATCAACTAAGATTGGAATTTTGAGTAAACAACCTCTGAATCAGAATTTGAAGGTTCCTGTAGGTTCGTGTGATGATTTCGGACTTGTGTGTATTTCCGGATCGGGTTTTGGATAACCCGGGAGCGTTTTGGCGTATATTATGGAAGTTAGCATTTTAGAAGAATTTCATAGATTTGGGCACAAAGTGCATTTTAGATTTATTGATGTCCGTTTGGGATTCTGAGTCTGGGAATAGCTCCGTATGGTGCTGGAATTGGGAGCACGATCGGAAGTGAATTTGGATGTTCATAGGTCATTTTCAAGTCATTTGGCTAAAGATAGAAATTTGAAGGTTTTTGAGAAATCCGACCGGAAGTGGAAGTTTTGATATCGAGGTCGGAATGCGATTCTGGAAGTTGGAGCAGGTCCTAATGTTAAATATGACTTGTGTGCAAAAATTGAGGTCAATCGGGTGTTATTTGATAGGTTTCGGCGTCGGATGTAGATGCTTGAAATTCTAAGTTCTTAAAGAATTGGATTTGGGTGCGATTCATGATTTCGACATTGTTTGATGTGATTTAAGGGCTCTAGCAAGTCCGTGTCATGTTTTAGGACAGGTTGGTGTGATTGGACGGGGTCTCGGGGGCCCCGGGTGATTGACGGGTCAGTATTTGAAGTTGGAGAAGGCTGATGGTTGCTGTCATCTGGTGTAATCGCACCTGCGAGGCTTTGCCACAGGTGCGGCTAAGGGCACCGCAGGTGCGAGATTGGGGCTGGAGTTGAGGGACCGCAGGTGTGAAGAGGGATCGCAGGAGTGGAAGTTGCTGGGCTGAGTCAGAGCCGCACCTGCGATGGAATTTCCGCAGGTGCGGAGCCGTAGGAGCGGCTATTGCACCGCAGGTGCGAAAATGGCTGGAGGCAGTGGGGTGTTTTAAGAACGGATTTTTGGCCATTTCTTCATTTTCTCTCATTTTTGGTGTGGCGATTTTGGGAGCTTCAAGAGGGGGATTTTCAGCAAGCATCACTAGGTAAGTGAATACTTCCCATTCCTAAGTTAAATATGTGATCTTACATGGATTTGAACATGAAAATTGGTAGGAAATTTGGGAAAATTTTGAAGAAACCTAGAAAATGTAAATTTGGAATTTAGCCACGAATTTGAGTATGGAATGTAGAGTAAATTGCATGATTGAACTAGTAGAGCTATGGGTAGCATGTATCTTTAAGAATTTCGGGTTTCCAGGCACGTGGGCCTGAGGGCATTTTGGTCATTTCTCCGAGCGGGGTTGGGAAGGTATATAATCTGAATTTGTTGTGAGTATTAGGATGCATTTTCATTTGCTTTGCCGTTATGTGGTAGTTTCAGAGCGTTGTGCGTCCGTTGGAGTCATCATAGGGGCTTGGAAGCCGGTGTGGGAATTTTGGAGCAAGGTAAGTCTCCTTTCTAACTTTGTGAGCGGGAATCGTCCCCCTAGGTGAATTAATTCAATACATTCTATTATCTTCGGGGGCTATGTACGCACGAGGTGACGGGAGTCCGTGCGTAGCTACTATTATGTCATGTCCGGGTAGTCTAGGACCCACTAGCATGCCTTACGTGTTGTACTTGTAATCCTGCCTGTAATATTAAACTGTTAATATAATCGAAGATGTAATTTAATAGCTAAAAGAAAGCTAGAGTTCATCTTGTTGATCTTCTAAAAAGAGAATTTATCTCTCTACGGATATTTGTGTACCTGGACTAGGTTGTATCGTGGAATGTCATTAAACTTGACAAATGAGTTTCAAAAACAAATGATTTCAAAACCTATAATTCATGTTTCTTTTAATAAGGATTTTACCACTTTCCTGAGAAAACTATTTTCTTGATAAGATACGGATTTAATGTGTGGAAATGTGTCAGCACTCGAGTCGCAGGTATGATTCGCGAGCGTGGGAAGCTTTATAATATTCAATATAAGTATGTCACCACTAGAATCGCAGGTATGATTCGCGATCGAGGGAAGCTTTATGGTACCTTGGTATAAATGTGTCAGCACCCGAGTCGCAGATATGATTCGCGAGCGGGGGAAGCTTTACGCCTATTCAGTGATTAGATATTCCTTCGACTCCAGCCGATTGTCTTATCCTTGTGTGCGCATGATTGATACTGTTTTATTGATATTGGCTTGACATGTATTTTGGATAAAGGAAAGTGCACATTGTTGCTTATTCTTAATAGTTACCTGGATTTCTGTACTTGATACGTATTCGCTGCTCCCTGTCTTACATGTCTATTGTACTTCATCATATTCTGTCATATATTATATTGTTGGACCTCAGTGAGTGTCAAGACAACCTCTCGTCACTGCCTCTTTGTGGTTAGGCGGGCGACTTACTGAGTATACGTTGTTTTTGTACTCATGCTACTCTTGCTGTGCATTTTATTACACAGGTACTTTCATAGCAATGTGGAGGATTCGGAGACTTAGGCGATCTGCATCATCCGGAGGCGATCCGCGACTGACAGAGTCCCCTTCGCACTGTATTTATTTCATTTAAATTTCCTTGTCCAGTTGTATTTCGGACAGGCTTGTAATGATTGTTGAATTCATAGAAATTGCTTATGTACTTGTGACACCAGGTTCTGGGATATGTATTGGGATATAATTGCTTAAGTGAAATCTTTAAACCACTATTTTTAATTATCGGACTTTTATTTGGTTAATATGTAATTAAGGGAAAAGAAATGTTTTCATAAATGTTTTAAAATCGGAAAGTTGTTTCAATTAATTAGTGGGTTGGCTTGCCTGACATGGATGTCCGAAACCATCACGACCTTAGGGATTTTGGGTCGTGACATGCCACCCGACAAGGACATTGATTTGCATATTGATTTGGCTCTGGGCACTCAGCCTATCTCTATTCCACCATACCGTAAGGCACCGACAGAGCTGAAGGAATTGAAGGAGCAATTGCAGGATTTGCTTGATAACGGCTTCATTAGACCTATTGTCTCACCTTGGGGTGTACCTATGTTGTTCGTGAAGAAGAATGATGGATCGATGAGGATGTGCATAGATTATCGGCAGTTGAAAAAAGTCACCATCAAGAACAAGTATCCGTTGCCAAGGATTGATGACTTATTTGATCAGCTTCAGGGTTCCAAAGTATTTTCAAAGATTGATTTGAGGTATGGCTACCATCAGTTGAGTATTAGGGCATCTGATGTACCTAAGACAACTTTTTGGACTCAGTACGAGCATTATGAGTTTCTAGTGATGTCCTTTGGGTTGACAAATGCCCCCGCAACATTTATAGATTTGATGAAGATTTGGAGGCACTATCTTTACGACGTATCGTGTGAGGTTTTCATGGATCATCGGAGCCTACAGTATTTGTTCAAGCAAAAATATCTCAATTTGAGTCATAGGAGGTGGTTGGATCTATTGAAAGACTATGATATCACCATCTTGTATCATCCCGGAAAGGCCAATGTGGTGGCCGACGCCTTGAGTAGAAAGGTAGCGAGTATGGGCAACCTTTCGTACATTCTAGTCGGTGAGAGACCTCTTGCATCAGATGTTCAGACTTTGGCCAATCAGTTTAAGAGCTTGGATATTCGGAGCCCACTCGTGTCCTAGCTTTTACAGTCGCTCGGTATTCCTTGTTTGAGCGCATCAAGGAGTGGCAATATGATGACCCTCATTTGCTAGTCCTTAGGGACACAGTGCGTCACAGTGGTGCCAATCAAGTTACGGTTGGAGATGATGAAGTTTTGAGGATGCAGGGTCGTGTTTGTGTGCCTAATGTGGATGGACTTTGTGATTTGATTCTTGGGGAGGCCCACAGTTCTCGTTATTCTATTCATCCTGGCGCCTCCAAGATGTATCAGGACTTGTGGCAGCATTATTGGTGGAGGAGAATGAAGAAGGATATAGTTGCCTATGTAGCTCGGTGTCTAAATTGTCACCAGGTAAAGTGTGAGCATCAGAGACCTAGTAATTTGCTTCAGAAGTTAGAGATTACTGAGAAGTGGGAGCGTATCACTATGGATTTTGTTGTTGTACTCCCACGGACTCAAAGGAAGTTTGATGCGGTATGGGTTATTATGGACAGGCTGACCAAGTCAGGTCATTTCATTCCTGTGGCAGTTACCTATTCTTCAGAGCGGTTAGTTGAGATCTACATTCGTGAGATCGTCCATCTGCACGGTGTGCCCGTGTCTATCATTTATGATCGAGGTACACAGTTCACTCACACTTTTGGAGAGCAGTGCAGTGGGATTTGGGCACATGGGTTGAGTTGAGCATACCGTTTCATCCTCGGAAAGACGGACAGTCCGAGTGCACTATTCAGAGTAAAAGCACGAAGGATGATGCCGTGCAATTTTTTTTTAATGTGTTTAATTGTTTTCACTGATTAAAGGCATATTGATTGTTCTGGTTATCATTTTCGTTGTATTTATCATATCTTGTATCCCTTTTAGCATGTCCCCCTCCCAATAGGTCATGTTTAGCTGTTATTTATTATTATCTCGTACATATATTGTTATCTGCACATGTCTATTATGTGGGTGTCTTGTCATAGCCTCGTCACTACTTCGTCGAGGTTAGGCTCAACACTTACGAGTACATGAGATCGGTTGTACTCATACTATACTATGCACTTCTTGTGCAGATTTTGGTACCGCCCCTATCTGATCATGAGGCTAGCAGTTTGGACTTGCTTATCGGAGACTCAAGGTAGATCTGCTGGAGTCCGCAGACCTTGGTGTTCCTTTCTAGTTTCCTTTTACTATTTCTTTTTATTCAGAACAATTGTATTTCTTTCAGATTTTGTCTGTAGGAAATCTTAGAAGCTCGTGAGTTGTGACTCCAGATCCGAATTGTATCAAATATTATGGGCTTTATGTTATTCCGTATTTCAGTTTTAGTATCTATTTATTTTAATTGATTCTGTTATTGAAATTGACTAAAATTGACTTAAATAATCCTCTAACGTTGGCTTGCGTAGCAAGTGAAATGTTAGGCGACATCACGGTCCCGAAGGTGGAAATTTCGGATCGTGACAATCATGCTTTGAACCATATCAATGATATTTACATTACATGGGCCATGATGTAAATGAGTATGAACTCATCCCAGAAACTATCAGGCCTTCTGCAACAGCAAAAGAGGCAAACAAGATTCATTTTGAAAGATCTATTATTGTAGAGAAGATGACATACTGTTGTATAGGAAATTAAATAAAAATCAACTGATTGCATATAATGCGATTACTCAGAAATATTTTCTAAAAAACAAGTATTTTTTTCTTAGATAGTCTAGGAGGAACATGGGGAACTTCTTTATATCGTGTTTATTAGTAACTGTACGATCTATGGGATATATAATTTTAGCAACAACTACCTCTCGTGTTGCTGCTTCTATTATCCCCGGTGAAAGTAATGCACATTCACATTTTAAAAATCCTATTGACGTTGATATAAATGTCAGTTGCAACATTAGCAAAAAAGCTCACTTGCATGTGTAATCCGAGATGCAAATTGACTGTGAGGATGAGGTATCTATGGCCAAAAAAAGATTGTTAGAAGTTTTTGATCTACAGTTAAAAATTTTGATGGATAGAAATGCATTATTTGGTGGAAAAGTTATTGTTTTAGGAAGTGATTTCAGACAAACTCTTCCAATTGTTCGATATCGAAAAAGGAAGATTTCATTTGTGAAAGTTTGTTATACTCTAGCATTTGGAATGAACTTACAAAATTAAAGTTATCAGAGAATATGAAAGCAAAAATAGATCCTGCATTTGTGATATTTTGCTAAGAATTAAAAATGGACAAGAGCGAGTTAATTTAGCAAATAAGATTGACATTTCAGATTCTTTAATTACTTCATACACAATTGAAAGAGCTCTAGATAAACTAGTCACTACAAGATGTTCGAATTTGGATTCGTTACACTTTAATTCATCTAGTACTGGCTCCCGTGTGATCTTGACAATAAAAAATAATTTTGTCGATGAAATTAATGATATTCTTATTTATCGATTCACAATAAAAAAAAATTTATTGGCATCGATGAAGCTATTGAATTTAACAATCAAGCATAGTTTGAAAATCCACTATAGACTTTTATTCTTCTGGTTTGCCCCTTACAAATTATTTTTGAAAGGATTGTCCAATTATATTATTGCAAACTTTAAATCCATGTGAATGCCTCTGTAATGACACGCGATCGACCTGTTATGAATTTAAAATTCATGTTATTGGCACTAAGATTATGATAGGTGATTTCAAATATACGCATTTGTTTATTCCAAGAATTCCATTACTATCATCACAAGTAGAGGCGGACCCAGGATTTGAGTAAGACGGGAGCATCACTGTATGCTAATCACCAGCGATAAAATTAGCATACAACTCTTTGAAAACTTAATGATTATGATGACCTATCATCCATGTATAAACAAAAAGAAGCTAAAGAAAAATAAAGCACCGAACAGAGTGATTTCATCGCAAAAATGCGATGTTATAGAGAGATTTCTTTGCAAAATAGATGTTATGGAAAGGGAAAATGTTTGATTAAGCATGTTTCGCACTTTAATATTTCTTGTTTTTATCAATAAAAAAAGAAATCAGTGATCAAAAGGGCTGGCAAACTTTAAATTATCAAAAACTTACTAAATAAATTAAGATAAGGGTGAGTTGATAGTCAAAAAACTAAAGAAGACTCTTAAATTCTTAGTTGCCTTTGCCGAGTCAGAGTCAAAGTGATTGATGAAAAAGGTTGTGGCAGAAAGATTTATAATTTTTTTATTTTGGAGCGAAAAGTTGCATTTTGAAGCTTTTAGTTTTAAGGGAGAGACTTCAAAAAAAAATTAATTAAGTTGACTATTATGTATTAGTACTAAACCATAATAATTTAATATAAAAAGATAAAACTAAAAAATAAACCAATTAGGTTTTTTACGTTGTATTCAAAGAACAAAGAGCTAAAATATAAACGAGGAGAAAAGCTGAAGATGGGTTTCGAACCCATGTCATTCAGCAAATGAAGGAATTAAAGCGCCCAACACAGCAACTTATTTCGTCTGCCTTTTTGTGTCGGGGCACAAATAAAATATTTAACATGTCCTATATATTTGTACATATATATAAGATATATATACTAGATTTTTGCCAAGGCTAATGGGGTCCAGTGACCCCTCAACCCACAATGTAGGTCCGCCTTTAATCACAAGACGAAAAAATATTTATTTAGTTTAAAAGAACGCAATTTTCCGTTAGACTATGCTTTGAAAAATTTATCGCGGTAACTTTTCTTCCTATGTTTGTGTCATGATCCAGAATTTCCACTGTCGGGACCGTGATGGCGCCTAACATTATACTTTCTAGGAAAGGCAACGTTATAGACTTATTAGCCAATTCTTTTACATTCAGTGATTGACAACAAGCAAACTATAAAAAATCGAAATGAACGCGGAATATATATATAACAACTCCAAATATATACTACTACTACTACCCAGAATCCGGAGTCACAATTCACGAACATTCTAAGATTTTACTACAAGTATTTGTCCGAAAGAAAATACAATTATTTGCGAAATAAAGAAACAGTATGGTATGAGGTATAGAAGGGGACGCCAGGGCCTGGGAACGCCGATAGGTCTACCTTGGTCTCCTAGCCGATAAATCCTACAGCCAACCTCTCGATCAGCTCGAACCAGTTCCAAAATCTGCACAAGAAGTATAGAGTGTAGTATCAATACAACCGACCCCATGTACTAATAAGTGCTGAGCCTAACCTCGACGAAGGAGTGACGAGGCTACAACGGGACACTCACAATATAGCCTGTGTACAGTATAAATAATAAAACAAAAATCGAAATAAAGGATAAAATAAACCAGTAACTAGCAAGAAATAACTACAGACTTTAAAGTAATTCAACAGCATTCAAATACCACCAATCCTTAAGTGTAAACAAGAATACCTGATAATCGACTTAATGTATGCATATTTTAATATAAATCGCCTCACATTTTGCTCATGTCTCAATGATTTAAGATGTTTAATATGATGATTTGTGCTAAATTATGGTATTTCTATGTATAGGAATCATTCAGATGTAATTTGGGACGAAATAACGCGAATTGGAGCGAAATCGAGACAAAAAGTGAAATTTGAGGGCCACAGCTAGCGTGGGGTGCTGGTTGTGGCGCATTTTACAGCAGCTGAATTATTTGAGCGTTAGGGTCAGTGCCCCACGCTGCCCTGGATGCTCAAAACGGGAAATTGGCCAGCTTTGACTAAGACTTGGTTATTTTTACCCCAAGACGCCCCCAACTCATATAAAAGCCAACCTAAACCTATTTTGAGGGGGAGGACATGATTTTTAGAGGAGAACAAAAGTACGAAACACTCGGGAGCAAGGATTTGAGCAATTCTTCCATTCTTCCTCTTGTATTCATTAATTTTATGTTTGAAAACATTAATCCTGATAATTGCATGAACATGAGTGGCTAAGAACCTTATTGTTCTAGGGTCATGGGTATACATGAATGTTGATGTTTGAAGTTTAATTTGACAAATTTGATTATCATATTGGGTTGTTTATTTAATTCTATTTTTAGTTATTTTGCTGAGTAGCTAACAGTGAAATACTATCTACAAATCTAGAGTTGAACTCAAAAGTGGAAATTCTAGATTGCATATAGAATTAAATAGAGCATGTTCTTGAACCCGAGCATCGGGAAACGATTCACAATTAGGGTAGACATATACCTAATTGCCTTGCTTGGTTGAAATACAGGAAGTGTAAATGCATTCTTGTTAATCTTAATTCTATAGACACATAGGCATTAAGTTATCTTGAATAGGCGAGTAAGAACTCGAAGATTCTTATGGGTAATATCAACCTTATCAATAAACAACATGGATAAATCAATTAGTCATTTTCAGCCAAGAACGCAACACGATTGTTAGCTAATCCATGACCCTAGAATATTATCTCCTATTGATTTTT
This sequence comes from Nicotiana paniculata, assembly GCA_005239505.1. Lineage (NCBI taxonomy): Eukaryota > Viridiplantae > Streptophyta > Magnoliopsida > Solanales > Solanaceae > Nicotiana > Nicotiana paniculata. The sequence continues at coordinate 12,930 of MDKI01288718.1, read as the reverse complement.
ATCCGAAAGTGTTTAAGTATCGTGGTTGATTTTTAGTTATTTCATTACTTAATAGTTTTTAGGTAGTAAACTAGTAAAATATCTATTTTGTGAGAAATATCTTGAATCGATAAGTTAATTGAGTTTGAATCAGTAAAAAGTTAATAATTACTCTTCGTGGGAAGGATACTCTACTCACTACTCTATTACTTGACGAACACGTATACTTGCGTGAGTGTGTTTGGTCGCAACAGGTTTTTGGCGCCGTTGCCGGGGACTTAGAATTAGCTACTTGACTGAGTTAAGATTTTATTAGTTATTTGTTCAAGGTTTAATTTTCAGTTTGCCTTGTTTGTGTTAACGCAGGCTCTTCTCTTGAATGCGGAGGAGTAGAAGCGCAAACAACCTACTTCATTTTGATCCAGAAATTGAACGAACACTTCATAGAGTGAGGAAGAAAGTCGAAGCTAGAATGAGAATAGAAAGAGAGTTGGACATCGTAGTTCAACCACAGCTAAGAGATGGCAGGTAATGAAGAGCATCCGGTGATAGAAGCCGCAAGGCCCAATCTTACTAATATGACTCATGCTATTGTGAAGCCTGATATCACGGCCATTTTAAACTCAAACATTACATGGCACAGCTGATTCAGTCCACAGGGAAATATGTGGGTCTATCTCATGAAGACCCACAGAGGCATATTCAGAACTTCTTTGAAATTATGGACACTTTTAATTATCCGAACGTTTCCAAGGACTATGTCAGGCTTACACTATTTCCCTTTTAACTGATGGGGGAAGCTAAGGAATGGTTGCAAAAGGAGCCCGCGAACTCAATCTGCACTTGGGATGATTTAGCAAGGAAATCCTTAATTAAGTTTTTCCCTACTAAGAAGACAAAATCGCTGAGGAGCCAAATTCTTGGGTTCCAACAACGGGATGGAGAGACACTTCGTCAAGCTTGGGAAATATACAAGAAGCTACTCAGAGACTACCCGCATCATTGTCAGACTGATGAGGTATTGGGGCACACTTTTTTTGATGGGCTAGACGAGGCATCAAAGATAAATCTTGGTTCAGCTTGTGGAGGTAGTTGCATGGCCAGGACGTACAGTGAAATTCAACTCTTGTTGAATAACTTCACTGCTAATGATCATAATTGGAAAGGAGATGGGGATGCAAGAAAAGCAATTAAACAAAAGGCAGTCGGGGTGATTGAGCTTGATGACTTCTCAGCCATGAGAGAAGATATTTCAAAATTGGCAAATCAGATGAATAGAATGACAATGCAACAAACACAACAGATGCAACATGTACATCAGATGTCTATTTGCTGCGAACTATATGGTGACAACCATATGAGTGACATGTGCCCCACGAATACGGAATCTATATACTATGTGGGCAACAAAACAGAGGTCCGATGAATCAGCATGCACAATATGGAAACACTTACAATCCAAATTGGAGGAATCATCCTAACTTTTCATGGGTGGAAATCAACAGAATCAGAATCATTTTAGGCCTCAGGGAAATTTCAATCTGCCTTAGAAGCCACCCCAATAAATAGAAGAGAGTACGAATGATTTACTGAAGAAGTTGTTGCTTGAAAATCAACAGCTCAGGACCGATTTCAGAAACCTTGAGAGGCAAATGGGGCAATTAGCAGCAAATCAAAATATTAGACCTGCAGGCGCTCTTCCCAGTGATACAAAGAAGCACCCTCAAGTTAATGCGGTTACACTCAGAAATGGGAGGGAACTAGACGAAGCGCCAAAAAAAAGAAAAGACAAGCATTTACCTGAGGGGGAGCTGACCCCTAAGGCAATATACGGGTCAAAGAAAAATGATGCAGGATCAGAGCTAGTGGAGGCTGCAAGGCCACCACCACCTTTCCCCCTAGAGATTGTAGAAAAAGAATGATGATCACATGTTCAAAAAATTTCTCTCTATGTTGATCCAGGTTCAATTAAATATTTCATTGATGGATGTACTTCGTGAAATTCCTATGCTAAGTACATAAAAGATATAGTGGCTCACAGGAGGAAATTGACTGAGTTCGAGAGAGTTGCACTTACTGAGGAGTGCACTTCAAGGGTCGAAAACAAGCTTACTCAAAAGCTTAAGGATCTTGGCAGCTTCACCATCCCTGTGCACATTGGTAGTATTAACGTGGGTCGTGCTCTTTGTGATTTGGGAGCGAGCATAGATCTAATGCCCTTTTCCTTTTTTAAGAAATTGGGTCAAGAAGATCCAAGACCAACCATTGTGATGTTGCAATTAGTTGATAGGTCCATCGCTCACCCTGAAGGAGTAATTGAAGATGTGCTTCTGCAAATTGGGAAATTTATCTTCCCAAATGACGTCATTATTCTAGATTTTGAGGCTGATGAACAAGTTTCAATCATATTGGGACGACCTCTCTTGTCTACTGGTGATGCAATAATTAAAGTGAGAGGAGGAAAATGATTATGAGGGTGGACAACGAGGAAGCAGTCTTTAATGTCTACAAAGCAATCCAACTTTCCCGCCACTATGAGGAGCTCTCTATGATATCTATTGTGGAGGTGGATGAGCAACTTCTTGACACGATTGTATATCTAGACGACTCTCTAGAAAAAGCACTCATGTTGTTTGATATCTGGATGATTGATGATGAGGTTGGGGAGATGATGCATATCCTAGATGCATCCTGTGCTTACATGCAGAGAATACACCCGTTTGAGCCCCTGAATAGGCCAAGTGGGGCTCCTCCAAAGCCGTCAATTGAAGAAGCTCCAAAATTAGAGCTTAAACCCCTACCCCCTCACCTTCAATATGCTTATTTGGGTAGTTCTGACACTTTACCTGTTATTGTTTCTTCAGACTTGTCTAAATTGCAGGAAGAAAATATGCTGAGAGTGATACGTGAGCATAAGCGAGCAATTGGTTGGACGATGTCTAACATTAAAGGCATTATTCCCGCTTTCTGCATGCATAAAATCCTCATGGAGGACGGACACAAGACAAGTGTAGAGCAACAACACCGACTAAATCCAATCATGAAAGAGGTGGTAAGAAAAAAAGTGATTAAGTGGCTTGATGCAGGTATTGTATTTCCAATCTCTAGTAGCAAATGGGTAAGCCCCATTCAATGTGTTCCTAAGAAAGGGGGGATGACTGTATTGGTTAATGAGATTAATGACTTAATTCCTACAAGAAATGTCACTGGGTGGAGAATTTGCATAGATTATAGAAAATTGAACAATGCCACCCGGAAAGACCATTTTCCCCTCCCCTTTATTGACCAAATACTTGATAGATTAGCTGGCCAGGAATACTACTGTTTCCTGGATGGTTATTTGGGTTATAATCAAATTTATATATCCCTAGAGGACCAAGATAAAACCACATTTACGTGTCCCTATGGCACGTATGCATTCAAGAGAATGCCCTTTGGTCTCTGTAATGGACCTGCGACTTTTCAAAGGTGTATGATGGCTATTTTTACTGACATGGTTGAAAGATTTGTGGAAGTTTTCATGGATGATTTTTCTGTGTTTGGGTGTTCTTTTGATAATTATTTAATGAAGCTTGATAAAGTGCTTACTAGGTGTGAAGAGACAAACTTGGTACTAAACTGGGAAAAGTGCCATTTCATGGTACGTGAAGGTATAGTCTTGGGGAACAAGGTTTCCAAAAATGGTTTGCAGGTGGATAAAGAAAAGGTGGAAGCAATTGAAAAATTGCCCCCACCAACTTCCGTCAAAGGCATTCGCAGTTTCTTGGGCCATGCAGGTTTTTATCATCGTTTCATTAAAGATATTTCGAAAATTTCTTCTCCTTTATGCAGGCTTCTTAAGGAAGATTCCACCTTCAAGTTTGATGATGCATGTCTAAAAGCATTTGAGGAGATGAAGGGAAGGTTGGTGACTGCACCAATTATCATCGCCCTAGATTAGGTACGGCCATTTGAGTTGATGTGCGATGCAAGTGACATAGCAATCAGAGTTGTTTTGGGGAAAATGGGGGATAAATCTTTCACTCCATTTATTAAGAGAGAAAAACTATGAATCAAGCTCAGATGAATTATACAGTTACTGAAAAAGAGTTATTTGGTGTGGGCGTTTGACAAGTTTAGATCCTATCTAGTTGGAAACAAATTCATCGTCTACACAGATCATTCAGCTATCAGATACTTGTTTGAAAAGAAAGACGCCAAGCCGAGGTTGATTCGTTGGGTCCTCCTCTTGCAAGAATTTGACTTAGAGATCCGAGATCGAAAAGGGACAAAAATCAAGTGGCTGATCACTTGTCCAGATTAGAAAATCAGAACCATGTAGCTGAAGGAGGGTCAATCAAAGAAACGTTTCCTAATGATCAGTTATTAGCAATCACCTAAGGTGAAGCCCCATAGTATGCATATTATGTGAATGTTATTGCAGGTTGGGTGACGCCACTTGAATTGACACCTGAAAATAGAAGAATATTCCTACATGGTGTAAGGCTCTACATGTGGGATGAGCCATAACCTATATAGGCAGTGCACAGATCAGTTGGAGCGAAGGTGTGTTCTTGAGGAAGAGATGAATGCAATATTGAATGGTTGTCATGCTTCGTCATATGGAGGTCATCACGGTAGGGATAGAACCGCCCAAAAAGTGCTACAATCAGGTTTCTATTGGTCAAAATTGTATAAGGATGCACATGCCTTTGTTAAAAAATGTGACATATGCTGAAGAATCAGAACTATCACGAGGAAGAACGAGATGCCTTTGCAAAATATTCTGGCAGTAGAGCTTTTTGATGTTTGGGGGATTAACTTAATGGGACTGTTCCCATACTCTAATGGTCACAGGTACATCTTGGTGGCGGTCGACTATGTTTATAAGTGTGTGGAGGCCATTGCTCTTCCTACTAATGACACAAAGGTAGTGGTAAGATTTGTAAAGAAGCACATCTTCACGCGCTTTGGGACTCCAAGAGTGTTGATAAGCGACGGAGGAACTCACTTCTGTAACAAATTGCTGAATAATGTTCTTGCAAAGTATGGAGTTAAGCACAAGGTTTCCACTTCCTATCACCCCAAATGAGTGGTCAAGTAGAAGTTTCAAACAGAGAGGTAAAGCATATTTTGGAAAAAACAGTAAGTGGGAATAGAAAGGACTGGGTCGGGAAGATGGATGACGCATTATGAGCATATCGAACTGCATACAAAACTCCCATAGGTACTTCTCCATACAGGTTGGTTTATGGGAAGGCATGTCACTTTTCCGTCGAGCTTGAACACAAAGCTTATTGGGTGATTAAAAAGCTAATTATGGATATGGACTCAGCTGGTGAGAAGAGGTTGGTGCAACTCAATGAGCTTTATGAGTTTCGACTGCACGTATATGAAAATGGAAAATTATATAAAGATAATACGAAGAGGTGGAATGACAAGCACATCCAACATCGAGAGTTTGAGCCAGGTCAGGAAGTTCTCTTGTTCAATTCGAGGTTGAAGCTTTTCCCCGTAAAGCTTAAATATCATCGGGCATGTCCTTTTGTTGTAGTAAGTGTGAGACCTCATGGAGCAGTGGAACTGCGTGATACAAGTTCAAATGGTACATTCTTAGTAAATGGCCAGAGAATAAAACATTATTGGGGTGGTGACATTGCACGTCACAAGACCTCGGTGGACTTGGTAGATGCTTAAAAATGTGTTGAGTCGTGTCGCGACGTTAAATCAGGTGCTTGTTGGGAGGCAACCCATTTTTTATTGCTTTCGTAGCTTAGTTTTTGTTTCGGTTAGTTAAAGTAGACTAGTTTTTTTTGTTTTCTTTGTAGTTGTAAAAATCTTAGGTAGGAATGGTGTGGGGTGTATGTAATGCATGTATTGAGTGTTCGGGTAGTCATGATTTTAAAAAAATAAAATAAAATAAAATTTTAGCGAAATGAGCGCCCAGCCCAGCGCCTCACGCTGGCTGGTGCGCACTTTCCAGCATATTCAGAAGCTCCAATGCCAGCCCCAGCATGGGGCGCTGGCCTGGCGGTCAGGTATTTTATTTTTAATTTTCTTTTGTTCGTTTTCTTTATTTATTTAAAATACCAAACCCACATCACCCAACCCATATACATACACAACCTAACCCATACCCAATCCCCACCTAAATTAAACTAACTAAAACCCAACCCACCCCCATCTTCACTTTCACGTAAACTGCCGAACTCCTCTCTTCTCTTCTGCCTCATTTTCTCTTTTCTCGCTCTCAAGCTCTCATATTTTCTTGCTCACTTCAATTTCAAGACTCATAGGTATGTTTCTTCTTGTTATCTCTTTTCTTGTATTTTGGAATTTCTGGTATTTGTAGTCTTCTTTCTCCCCCAATCCCCAAATCCTCTAGGTTTATTAAACATACTTTGATGTTATTGTGGGTGGAGTAATTATGCACGAAATTCGTGCAAACATTTGGTTGTAAATGTGTTTGAAGTGGTAAATATAATTCCCTCTACTTCATGTAAATTTGGGAGGGCCACCTTGTTCCATCATTATAGAAATAAAAGAGCAAAAATTGATTCCCACAAGGTGTTTTCTAAAATGCTTAAGAGAGTAAATTTGAACACGGGTGAAGTCTAAGTAGCCGAGTGTGGTTGTATATGAGGTTGGGCAAAGTGTGGGGTGTTTGGGTTATTGTATTTTGTTGTAATCCCTGCAAATCTAAGCATGGTGAGAGAATTATATGTCAATTGGAATGAGGGGTTTGACAAGTCATGGGTCCGAGGAAAGGAAATTTCTATGTATAGGGAAGCCTTGTGTAGCTTTTTGGGAGTTGATAGCTCAAGTCCATGGCGGCTACACAAGTTTGTTAAGATTCCACGCTACCAGGAAATACGTCATACACTTTGTAGTGTTTATTCTAATGCAAAATAGACCCGGACTAAGGGGAACGAGCGCCTTGAGATGCTCCGCTTCGACTTCAACAAAATGGCCAAGGTCTGGCAAAACTTTGTGCAAGCAAGATTAATGCCTGTTGAGCATAATAGTGAGTGCACTCGAGCTTGGGTGTGCGAGATTTACTTCTTGATGACCGGGCGACCCTTAAATGTGGGTGAGCTCATGCTTGGAGAAATGGCCCGCACCCATTTTGGAGGGAGGATCAAGAGGTTCTTTTCTGGAAATATTCTGACACAATACATGTTATCTCGCAGGGTACCGGAGTACTGGCACCCACATCTTTGTTGGACATCACATCCCTACTAGAGTCCATATCCAAGTTCACCCAAGATGCTAGGAATTAGAGGGACGAAAATTACAACGGGTATCTTTAAAACACCCTCAACGTTATCATGAACAGGCTAGGGGTGTCAAATGAGGAGCGCATGTACTTGCATAATGATCTCTCCAGTTCTTCGAAGGAGATGTTGGGTATAGCACCAGGCAGTCCCATTCTCTTGAGCGGAGGAATGAATCTCTGTTTTTTCAAAGTACAATTTCTATGTCCCTATAGCCTTTGGTATCAGGAGAATTTTGTGCTGTTTGAAGTATTTTTCCATAGGAATGTGGATTTTTGTAATTTTTCTATTTCGAATTTTGAAGGTTGTCATTTTGAGGTATTTTTCCCTAGAAATTTTGGAGTTCTATCTTACAATTTCAAAGATTAAATTAGGAATGTTTATGGTTTGACGGCTGAAAAAAAAAAAAAGAAAAAAAAAGAAAGTCCCATTCATCCTTCTGAGGATGAAAAAAATCACAAGGGATCGGACGATGAGGATGATGATGATGATGATGAAGTTACGGGTCCAATGGCTTTGGTGCCCTTGGGTGATGATGATGAGCCCATTGCCGCAACTGGTGGGCATCTTGAGGAGGCAGCCTCCGACTAGCAAAGTTCTTTATTTACACCTTACTCTATTTTGAATTATATGCATCGGGGACTATGCATTGCTTAAGTGTGAGGTAGGGGAATGCTCCTTGTATTGTAATTGTATAATTTTTTCTTTCTTTCTTTGTTAGTGTTATTTTTTTTTCTTTATTACCTTTTAGATTAGTTTAATATTAACATAGTCTAATTAGATAAACTATAAAAAAAAATTAGAAAAAGTTTGGACTTTTTCCGACGATGGATCTTTTGGAAAATTTTCTTGAGGGATTAAAGCCCGATTAAAAAAATACCAAAAATATTTTCTTTTGTTTTTTTTTAGGTAGTTAGGTAGTATCCGTTGATTTTTCTTTCGACGTCAGTTCTTTTCAAAGGGTGTAGCTGGAACCGGGTATTCTAGTTTAGTTTTTTTATTATTACTTTTTTCTTAGGAGTAGGATAAGGGAGAAAACTGAGATTGCTCTGAGGTACCCATTGACATGTTTGGTATTAGCAAGTTAAGTTATGGCATGCGCTCTGTCTTCCTGCATATATGATTTCAATTGTAATTCCCAAATAAATTAAGTAGCCTACTCTTTGACACCTTTTTCTCAGTTGATTGACTTGTATGCTACGTAGCGCATTGTTGCTCAAAAAAATTCAACTTGCTATGCTTGCTTGACTTGAGAGTCGCACAGAACCATCTTGAGTGAGTCAAGTGTCATGTGTTTGTAAGGATTATTGATATTATATGCTATCCTGTGTAGTCTAGAACTTCCCCCGTGTGTTAATCAACGCGAAATCATTAAGTTGTGCTAGTCTAGGAGATGACGTAGGTGTTTCTTGCTTGACCATAAAGGTTCTTGTCACATACAAATAAAAATTTTCTGTTGCTAGCCCCTTTGAGCCTATAGATCGTTTCCTTGGCAACCACATTACAAGCCGTACTCCTAGTTTGTTCTTAATTCGAGATTGTTGAACCTTTACCTCCTAAGGCACTTAGCGGCTAAAAGAAGTAATGTGAGAGATTGGGAAGTGGTTTTTGAGTGAAACCATGGAAGGGCTCTTAAGGTGCACCAAAATTGTGAATAAAGGTCACTAGCTTATGAACTTCAATGTATGGAGTGTGTGAAAGAAAAAGAAAAGAAAAAAAAATTGCAAGAAAAAGAAAACAAAATTTCAAATAATGTAGAAAGACACACCTCCTAATCCTTCTCACTCGTGCTAGTGAAACCATAGAGGTGCTCAATGGAAAAGAGGGTTGTGTTAGTTATGATTTATGACAAGTGAATGGGTTGAGAAGAAATTGCGCTTGAATTGTGAGTGTAGTGTATTAAAGTGCTTAGGAGGGTTAGTCACTATTCCTAAATGTATCCTACATGTCCCTTAACCTACATTACAACCTTAAAGTCCTAATTGGTCCTAGATTTGGCTAGCTTATATTAGTAGAGATGTACATTACGAGCAAGCTTATGGTACGACCACGGGATGCACATGAATTCCTTGTGAGTATGAGTGAATTTTGTTCAATTGTGTAATGTCCTTAATTTATGTTCAATGACATATTTGAATGTGTGGACTACTTTGATATTTAATCTTTTGCTTGTGGTGAGGGCACTTGGTCTCATGACGGATTGGTGATGTTGACACTTTCTTGTGTTGGGTGAGTGTGTGAATTGAGGATGCTTAGTGGTAACGCGTCGTCTTTTGAGGTAAGGTGGTTGTGGAGAGGTTGCTTGAGTTGGTTGAATTACATTGAGTATACTTGGGCTATTTAAAAACGGGAAGAATGTGAAATTTGTGTATCCATGCTTAATTGCCGAAATCGATCATAGTCAAAAGGTAGGGTGTTTGATTGAATTAATTGTGAAGCCATCTTTCATAGTGCTAATCAGGTTTTGGGGGTGTTAATATAGTTCCATTGCTCGAGGACGAGCAAGAGTCTAAGTGTAGGGTGTTGATGATCGGCTTAATGTATGCATATTTTATATAAATCGCCACATTTTGCTCATGTCTCGACGATTTGAGATGTTTAATATGATGATTCGTGCTAAATTGTGGTATTTCTATGTGTATGAATTATTTGGATGCAATTTGGGACAAAATGGCGCGAATTGGAGCTAAATCGGGATAAAAAGGCAAAAAGTGAAATTTGAGAGTCACAGCCAGCGTGAGGCGCTAGCCCTGGCGCTCAAATAATTCAGCTGCTGTAAACAGGGCCAGCGCCCCACGCTGCCCTGGACGCTCAAAACGTGTAATTGGCCAGTTTCGACTAGGACTCGGTTATTTCGACCCAAAGACGCCCCAACTCATATAAAAGCCAACCTAAACCTATTTTGAGGGGGAGGACGTGATTTTTAGAGAACAAAAGTACGAAACACTCGGGAGCACGGATTTGAGCAATTTTTCCATTCTTCCTCTTGTATTCCTTAATTTTATGTTTGAAAACGGTAATGTTGATGATTGTATGAACATGAGTGACTAAGAAGCTTATTTTTCTAGGGTCATGGGTATACATGAATGTTGATGTTTGAAGTTTAATTTGATGAAGTTGATTTTATCATATTGGGTTGTTTATTTAATTCTGTTTTTAATTATATTGTTGAGTAGCTAACAGTGAAATACAATCTACGAATCTAGAGTTGAACTCGAAAGTGGGAATTTTTGATTGCATATAGAATTAAATAGAGCAGGTTCTTGAACTCGGGCATCGGGGAACGGATTCACAATTAGGATAGATATATACCTAATTGCCTTGCTTGATTAAAATACAGGAAGTGTAAATGCATTCTTGTTAATCTTAATTTCATAGACATATAGGCATTAAGTTAGATTGAATAGGCGAGTAAGAACTCGACAGATTCTTATGAGTAATATCAACCCTGTCAATCAACAACCTAGATAAATCAATTAGTCATTTAAGCCAAGAACGCAACACGATTGTTAGCTAACCCGTGACCCTGGAATATTATCACCTATTGATTGTTATTCGAAATTGTTTAAGTGTTGTGGTTGATTTTTAGTTATTTCATTACTTGATAGTTTTTAGGTAGTAAATTAAATTATCTATTTTGTGAGAAATCTCTTGAATCAATAAGTTAATTGAGTTTGAATCAGTTAAAAGTTAATCATCAGTCTTTGTGGGAACGATACTCTACTCACTACTCTATTACTTGACGACCACGTATACTTGTGTGAGTGTGTTTGGTCGCAACAATACTGTACAGCTAAGACAGTACAGGAAAAACATAATTACATAAATTGTTGCGGTGCGCAACTCGATCCCACCGTACATATCATATTCCTCCCTTATTTCCTCATAATAGCATAAAAACAACATTTATTTTAATAAAAAGCAATTCAAATATATTAATGTTATTATCATACGATTCAAAAGAAAACAGAAACAACAAAAGATGAAATTACTTATTTTATTGGTGAGCATTAGCCGGAATTTAGAAAGATGCCGAGACATAGGAAAACCTTAGCAAATTGCAGAGTTACAACTATTGTAAACAACGTAGGAGTGATTTTGAACTTGGCTTCCAAATTTTCCCTCCAAATATAAACCGAAAGAAGTAGTATTTCTCAATCGGTAGTCTCTTGTTATTGAAATTAGGAAGGATTAATTACTCCTTTTCCTCCTGACAGAATGAGTACAAGTAGAAAGAGGACAAACGAAATCCATGCATCAGCTGTAGAAATGCCTTCAGATGATTTACATAGAATCATCAATATTCTCACATTACAAGTACAAAAAAATATTGTGAGCATGTAATTTTTCACCTATTAAATACTCCTACAAAATTAAATAAGTAAATCAATTTTATGAATTTTTGTGGAATTTTTATTGATTGATTGTTGAATTGTTTGCATTTGCATATTCATAATTCATCTTTTTAAAAAAACTATTAAAATTGCATCACCATTATTAAAGAATTATGAACTTATTATTTGTGATTAATTTAAATTAAATAATAGACGGATAGTGGTTATTTGATGTAATATAAGTTTAACAACTAATTACCAAGTTAATCATTTTATCCAATAAGTCATAGATTTGATTAGGAGCATAAAATTAATTGCTCTATATTCCTAATTAATTTATAATTAGATAAAATAAGGTTTAGAATCAATTATTGCATTTCTTTAGATTTAATTAGGTGTGAATTAAATTAAATTAATTAGGTTAGTAATTAAAAAGCTTAAAATCGGACTTGGGCTAACTTGCCCAGGCCCAAGAACCCTTCTCTAACACCCCAGCCCAATTACCCCATAGCCCGGCCTGCCCCAGCCCTAATCAAACGACCCCGTTTCACCCTAAAGCCATCCCAGCTGTTGATCAAAACAAATCAAACGGCTGGGAACTCCCCAATACTAAAGTATGAGACTATCCTAACTACCCCCTACCCTCAGTTGCCTCAGAGACCCCCCCCCCCCCCTTTGTCTCTCTCTCTCTTCTCTCTAAAAGACTCGCCCAGAACCACCGTCCTCCGTCGACCGGAAATCGCCTCCGACTGCGGAGCATCACCAAATGACCCCAAATTGTTACCAGACCATCTCCTCCTCCTCCTCATTCACCTCCCACCATTTATTTCACCATAATCCCACCCAAATCCCTTCGATTTCAGATCTAAGAAAACAGAAACCCTAGTTTCCTATTATCGGCCGATTCAAGAACAATTAATGACTCATACCTACATGAGTCAATAGCTCTTGATGAGAGCTATTGATTCATGTGGGTTTGAGCCATTTTCAAACCCTACCGGAGTCCAGCCAAGGTCTGAAAACTTTAATCTTTCCGGACAAATCCCTTTAACGGGTATCCCTCTTCTCTCTTTACTGTTTCTTTATAATATTAAAACAAATTGTGTTAATCACTGTTTAGTTTAGCTGATTTTGGTTATTTGCTTCGTCACTGTTTTCCTTTTGCCTTTTGCTCATGTTTATTTGCTGAGTCTCTTAGCGCCGACCTTATATTAACTCAGTCTGAAATTTCCACTTTCTATAGTCTCCCCCCCTCCCCCCTGAATGAAGAAGTAGTGGGGGCCCCTTTCCGCGTATGTGCCTTTCAAAGCTGGAAAAGATGCAAGAAGACTGACGAGGCGCTGGAGTGAAGTGATTCCCGGGTG
>MDKI01248158.1:0-27542 GCA_005239505.1 Nicotiana paniculata | reverse complement strand
CGTTGGTTATAGTTCCTTGGGTAGTATTTGATGTCCCGGAATAAAATCATGAGATCCGGTACCGGCTCCGTAGCAAGGCGTCCGGCCTGGGCCATGGCAGGCGATAATAAAGGCACGACTGGCGGAATTCCAAATTAATTGCCATAAAATGCCAAAAAATGTAACTTGATCATTTCGAAGCGTTGGTTATGTTTCCTTGGATAGTATTTGATGTCCCGGAAAAATATCATGATATCCGGTACCGGCTACGTACCAAGGCGTCCGGCCTAGACCATGGAAGGCGATAATACGGGCACGGCTGGCGGAATTCTAGTTTAATTGCCATAAAATTCCAAAAAAATGTAACTTGATTATTTTGAAGTGTTGATTATGAATCCTTGGGTTGTATTTGATGTCCCGTAAATATATCATGCGATTCGATACCGGCTACGTACCAAGGCGTCCGGCCTGGACCGCGGAAGGCGATAATGTAGGCACGACTTGGCGGATTTCTAGTTTAATTGCCATAAAATGCCTAAAAATGTAACTTGATCATTTCGAAATGTTGGTTATGGTTCCTTGGGTCGTATTTGATGTCCCGGAGAAATATCATGTGGCCCGGTACCGTCTTCATACCAAGGTGTCCGGCCTGGACTATGGCAGGCAATAATACAGGCACGACTGGCAGAATTCCAGTTAAATTGCCATAAAATGCCAAAAAATCTAACTTGATAATTTTCGAAGTGTTGGTTATGGTTTCTTGGGTATTTGATATCCTGGACAAATATCATGTAATCCTATACCGACTCCGTATCAAGGCGTCCGGCCTGGAACATGGCAGGCGATAATACATCCACGACTGACGGAATTCCAGTTTAATTGCCATAATGCCAAAAAATGTAACTTGATCATTTCGAAGCGTTGGTTATGGTTCCTTGGGTCATATTTAATGTCTCGGAGAAATATCATGTGACCCGGTACCGTCTTCATACCAAGGTGTCCGGCATGGACCATGGCAGGCAATAATACAGGCACGACTGGCGGAATTCCAGTTTAATTGCCATAAAAGGCAAAAAAAATGTAACATGATCATTTCAAAGTGTTGGTTATGGTTCCTTGGGTACTATTTTATATCCCGGACAAATATCATGCGATCCGGTACCTGCTCCATACAAAGGCGTCTGGCCCTGACCATGGCTGGCGATAATACATGCACGACTGACGAAATTCCAGTTTAATTGTCATAAAATGCCAAAAAATGTAACTTGATAATTTTGAAGCGTTGGTTATGGTTCCTTGGGTCATACTTGATATCCCAGACAAATATCATGTGATCCGGTACCGGTTCCATACCAAGGTGTCCGGCCTGGACCATAGCAGGCAATAATACAGGCACGGCTGGCGGTATTCAAGTCTAATTACCATAGAATGACAAAAAATGTAACTTGATCATTTCGAAGTGTTGGTTATGGTTCCTTGGGTCGCATTTTATGTCCCGGAGAAATATCATGCGATCGCGTACCGGCTCCGTACCAAGGCGTCCGGCCTGGACCATGGCAGCCGATTATACAAGCACGACTGGCGGAATTCCAGTTTAATTGCCATAAAATGCCAAAAAAATGTAACTTTATCATTTCGAAGTGTTGACTATGGTTCCTTGGGTAATATTTTATGTCCCGGAAAAATATCATAGGATTCGGTGCCAGCTCCGTACCAAGGCGTCCGACCTGGATCATGGTTTGCGATAATACAGGCACGACTGGCGGAATTCCAATTTAATTGCCATAAAATGCCAAAAAATGTAACTTGATCATTTAGATGCCTTGGTTAATGTTCCTTGGGTCATATTTAATGTCCCGCACAAATATAATGCGATCCAGTACCGGCTCCGTACCAAGGCGTTCGGCCTGGACCATGGCAGGCGATAATACATGCACCACTGACGGAATTCCAGTTTAATTGTCATAAAATTCCAAATAATGTAACTTGATAATTTAGAACATTGGTTATGGTTCCTTGGGTCATATTTGATATCCCAGACAAATATCATGCGATCCGATACCGGCTCCGTACCAAGGCGTCCGGCCTAGACCATAGCAGGCAATAATACAGGCACGGCTGGCGGAATTCCAGTCTAATTGCCATAGAGCGCCAAAAATGTAACTTGATCATTTCGAAGTGCTGGTTATGGTTCCTTGGGTCGTATTTTATGTCCCGGAGAAATATAGTGTGATTGGGTACCGGCTCCGTACCAAGGCGTCCGGCCTGGACCATGGCAGGCGATTATACAGGCACGACTAGCGGATTCCAGTTTAATTTCCATAAAATTCCAAAAAATATAACTTGATCATTTCGAAGCGTTGGTTATGGTTCCTTGGGTCATATTTAATGTCCCAGACAAATATCATGCGACCCGGTACCGACTTCGTACCAAGGTGTCTGGCCTGGACCATGGCAGGCAATAATACAGGCACGACTGGCGGAATTCCAGTTTAATTGCCATAAAATGCCAAAAAATGTAACTTGATCATTTCGAAGTGTTAGTTATAGTTCCTAGGGTCATATTTGATATCCCGGAAAAATATCATGCGCTCCGGTACCAGATCCATACCAAGGCGTCTGGCTTGGACCATGGCAGGTGATAATACATGCACGACTGACGGAATTCCAGTTTAATTAACATAAAATGCCAAAAAATGTAATTTGATCATTTCGAAGAGTTGGTTATGGTTCCTTGGGTCCTATTTGATTCCCTGGAGAAATATCATACAATCCGGTACCGGCTCCATACCAAGGCGTCCGACCTGGATCATGGGAGACGATAATACAGGCACGACTTGGCGGAATTCAAGTTTAATTACAATAAATACCAAAAAATGTAACTTGATCATTTCGAAATTTTGGTTATGGTTCCTTGGGTCATATTTGATGTTCTGGACAAATATCATGAGATTCGGTACCGGCTACGTACCACGACGTCCGGCCTGGACCATGGTAGGCGATAATACAAGCACGACTCGGCGGAATTCCAGTTTAATTGCCATAAAATTCCAAAAAATGTAACTTGATCATTTCGAAGATTTGGTTATGGTTCCTTGGGTTGTATTTGATTTCCCAGAAAAATATCATGTGATTCGGTACAGGCTCCATAAGAAGGCGTCCGGCCTGGACCATGGATGGCGATAATACATGCACGATTTGCGGAATTAAAGTTTGATTGCCATAAAATTCAAAAAAAAGTAACTTGATTATTTCGAAGCGTTGGTTATGGTTCATTGGGTCATATTTAATGTCCCAGACAAATATCATGCGATCCGGTACCGGCTTCGTACCAAGGTGTCCGGCATGGACCATGGCAGGCGATAATACAGGCACGACTAGCGGAATTCCAGTTTAATTGCTATAAAATGCAAAAGAAATGTAACTTGATCATTTCGAAGCGTTTGTTATGGTTCCTTCAGCTTATTTATCCCGGACAAATATCATGAAATTCGGTACCGGCTCCATACCAAGGCGTCCGGCCTGGACAATGGCAGGCGATAATATATGCACGACTCACGGAATTCAAGTTTAATTGCCATAAAATGCCAAAAAATGTAATTCGTTCATTTCGAAGAGTTGGTTATGGTTCCTTGGGTCCTATTTGATTCCCTGGAGAAATATCATGCAATACAGTACCGGCTCCGTACCAAGGCGTCCGGTGTGGACCATGGGAGGCGATAATACCTGTACGACTTGGCAGAATTCTAGTTTAGTTACAATAAATGCCAAAAAATTTAACTTGATCATTTCGAAGTTTTGGTTATGGTTCCTTGGGTCATATTTGATGTTCCGGACAAATATCATGGGATTCGGTACCGGCTACATACCATGACGTCCGGTCTGGACCATGGTAGGCGATTATACAAGCACGACTTGGCGGAATTCCAGTTTAATTGCCATAAAATTCCAAAAAATGTAACTTGATCATTTCAAAGAGTTGGTTATGGTTCATTGGGTTGTATTTGATTTCCCAGAAAAATATCATGTGATTCGGTACAGGCTCCATACCAAGGCGTCCAGCCTGGACCATGGATGGCGATAATACATGCACGATTGGCGGAATTACAGTTTAATTGCCACAAAGTTCAAAAAAATGTAACTTGATCATTTCGAAGAGTTGGTTATGGTTCCTTGGGTCATATTTAATGTCATAGACAAATATCATGTGACCCAGTACAGGCTTCGTACCAAGGTGTCCGGTATGGACCATGGCAGGCGATAATACATGCACGACTAGCGAAATTCCAGTTTAATTGCCATAAAATACCAAAAAATGTAACTTGATCATTTCGAAGCGTTTGTTATGGTTCCTTCGGTTTAATTTGGTATCCCGGACAAATATCATGCAATTCGGTACCGGCTCCATACCAAGGCATCCGGCCTGGACAATGGCAGGCGATAATACATGCACGACTCACGGAATTCCAGTTTAATTGCCATAAAATGCCAAAAAATGGAATTTGATCATTTCTAGGCGGTTGGTTATTGTTCCGTGGGTCGTATTTGATGTCCTGGAGAAATATCATGCGATCCGGTACCGGCTCTGTACCAAGGCATTCGGCCTGGACCATGGCAGGCGATAATAGAGGCACGACTGACGGAATTCCAGTTTAATTGCCATAAAATGCCACAAAATATAACTTGATCATTTCAAAGCGTATGTTTATTGGGTTGTATTTGATGTCCCGAAGAAATATCATGTGATCCGGTACTGGATCCGTACCAAGGCGTCCGGCATTGACTATTGCAGGCAATAATACAGGCACGGCTGGCGGATTTCCAGTTTAATTGCCATAAAATTCCAAAAAATGTAACTTGATCATTTCGAATTATTGGTTATGAATCCTTGGGTTGTATTTGATGTCCCGGAGAAATATCATGCGATTCGATACCGGCTACGTGCCAAGGCGTCCGGTCTGGACAATGGAAGGCGATAATGCAGGCACGACTTGGCGGAGTTCTAGTTTATTTGCCAAAAAATGCCAAAAAATGTACTTGATCCTTTCGAAGAGTTGGTTATGGTTTCTTGGGTTGTATTTGATGTCCCGGACAAATATCACGTGATCCGGTACCGGATCCATACCAAGGCGTCTGGCCTGGACTATGGATGGCGACAATGCACGCACGACTAGCTGAATTCCAGTTTAATTGCCACAAAATGCCAAAAAATTTAATTTGATCATTTCAAAGATTTGGTTATGGTTCCTTGGGTCATATATTATATCCCGGACAAATATCATGTGATTCTGTACCGGCTACATACCACGGCGTCCGGCCTGGACCATGACAGGCGATAATACAGGCACGACTTGGCGGAATTCCAGTTTAATTGCAATAAATGCCAAAAAATGTAACTTGAGCATTTCGAAGAGGTGGTTATGGTTCATTGGGTCATATTTAATATCCCGGACAAATATCATGTGATTCTGTACCGGCTACATACCACGGCGTCCGGCCTGGACCATGACAGGCGATAATACAGGCACGACTTGGCGGAATTCCAGTTTAATTGCAATAAATGCCAAAAAATGTAACTTGATCATTTCGAAGATTTGGTTATGGTTATTTGGGTCATATTTGATGTCCCAGAAAAATATCATGCGATTCGGTACCGGCTACGTACCACGGCATCCGGATTGGACCATGGCTGGCGATAATACAGGCACGACTTGGCGGAATTCCAGTTTAATTGCCAGAAAATGCCAAAAAATGTAACTTGATCATTTCGAAGAGGTGGTTATGGTTCATTGGGTCATATTTAATATCCCGGACAAATATCATGTGACCCGGTACTGTGTCTGAACCAAGGCGTCCGGCATGGACCATGGCAGGCGATAATACAGGCACGACTGGCGGAATTCCAGTTTAATTACCATAAAATGCCAAAAATTGTAACTTGATCATTTCGAAGCGTTGGTTATGGTTCATTGGGTCATATTTGATATCCCGGATAAATATCATGAAATTCGTTACCGGCTCCATACTAAGGCGTCCGGCCTGGACAATGGCAAGCGATAATACATGCACGATTGACAGAATTCCAGTTTAATTGCCATAAAATGCCAAAAAAGTGAACTTGATCATTTCAAAGCGTTGGTTATGGTTCATTGGGTCGTATTTGTTCTCCCGGACAAATATCATGAGGTCCGGTACAGGATCCGTACCAAGGCGTCCGACCTTGACCATGGCAGGCGATAATATATGCACGACTAGCGGAATTCCAGTTTAATTGCCATAAAATGCCGAAAAATGTAATTTGATCATTTAGAAGAGGTTGGTTATGGTTCCGTGGGTCGTATTTTATGTCCTGGAGAAATATCATGCAATCCTGTACCGGCTCTGTACCAAGGCATCCGTCCTGGACCATGGCAGGCGATAATAGAGGCACGACTGGCGGAATTCCAGTTTAATTGCCATAAAATGCCAAAAAATGTAACTTGATCATTTCGAAGCATTTGTTATGGTTCCTTGGGTAGTATTTGATGTCCAGGACAAATATCATGCGATCCGATACCGGCTCCGTAACAAGGCGTCCGGCCTGGACCATGGAAGGCTTTAATAAGGGCACGACTGGCGGAATTCCAGTTTAATTGCCATAAAATGCCAAAAAATGTAACTTGATCATTTCGAAGCATTTGTTATGGTTCCTTGGGTAGTATTTGATGTCCAGGACAAATATCATGCGACCCGGTACCGGCTCCTTACCAAGGCGTCTGGCCTGGACCATGGCAGGCGATAATACGCGCACGAGTGTCCAAATTCGTGTTTAATTGCCATAAAATGCCAAAAAATGTAACTTGATCATTTCAAAGCGTTAGTTATGGTTCCTTGGGTCATATTTTATATCCCGGAAAAATATCAAGTGATCCGGTACCGACTCCGTACCAAGGCATCCGGCCTGGACCATGGCAGGCAATAATACATGCACGACTGACGGAATTCCAGTTTAATTGCCATAAAATGCCAAAAAATGTAACTTGATCATTTCAAAGCGTTAGTTATGGTTCCTTGGGTCATATTTTATATCCCGGAAAAATATCAAGTGATCCGGTACCGACTCCGTACCAAGGCATCCGGCCTGGACCATGGCAGGCAATAATACATGCACGACTGACGGAATTCCAGTTTAATTGCCATAAAATGCCAAAAAATTTAACTTGATCATTTCGAAGCGTTGCTTATGGTTCCTTGTGTCGTATTTGATGTCTCAGAAAAATATCATGAGATTCAGTACTGGCTCCGTAACAAGGCGTCCGACCTGGACCACGGCAGGCGATAATAGAGGCATGACTGGCGCAATTCCAGTTTAATTGCCATGAAATGCCAAAAAATGTAACTTGATCATTTCAAATTTTTGGTTATGGTTCCTCTGGTCATATTTGATGTACCGAGCTAATATCATGTGATTCGGTACCGGCGACGTACCACGGCGTCTGGCCTGGACCATGATAGGCAATAATACAGGCACGACTTGCGGAATTCCAGTTTAATTGCCATTAAATTCCAAAAACTATAACTTGATCATTTCAAAGCGTTTGTTATGGTTCCTTGGGTTGTATTTGATGTCCCAGAAAAATATCATGCGATGCGGTAACGTCTCCGTACCAATGCGTTCGTCCTGGACCATGGCAGGCAATAATACAGGCACGACTAGCGCAATGCCTGTTTAATTGCCATAAAATGCCAAAAAATGTAACTAGATCATTTCGAAGAGTTGGTTATGGTTCCTTGGGTTGTATTTGATGTCCCGGTAAAATATCATGCGATCCAGTACCTTCTCCATAGCAAGGCGTCCGGCCTGGACCATTGATGCGATAATAGAGGCACGACTGGCGGAATTCCAGTTTAATTGCCATAAAATGCCAAAAAATGTAACTTGATCATTTCGAAGCATTGGTTATGGTTCCTTGGGTTGTATTTGATGTCCTAGAGAAATATCATGTGATCCGGTACCGGCTCCGTACCAAGGTGTCCGGCCTTGACTATTGCAGGCAATAATCAAGGCACGGCTGGCGGATTTCCAGATTAATTGCCATAAAATTCCAAAAAATCTAAATTGATCATTTCGAAGCATTGGTTATGAATCCTTGGATTTTATTTGATGTCCGGGACAAATATCATGCGATTCGGTACCGGCTACGTACCAAGGCGTCCGGCCTGGACCATGGATGGCGATAATCCAGGCACGACTTGGCGGAATTCTAGTTTAATTGCCATAAAATGCCAAAATATCCTTTCGAAGAGTTTGTTATGGTTTCTTGGGTTTTATATGATGTCCCGGACAAATATCATGAGACCCGGTACCAGATCCATACCAAGGCATCTGGCATGGACCATGGATGGCGATAATACAGGCACGACTTGATGAATTCCAGTTTAATTGCCATAAAAGGCCAAAAAATGTAACTTGATGATTTCGTAGCGTTGGTTATGGTTCCTTGGGTCATATTTGATGTCCCACACAAATATCATACGATCCAGTACAGGCTCCGTACCGAGGCGTCCGGCCTGGACCATGGCAGACGATAATGGAGGCACGACTGGCGGATTTCCTATTTAATTGCCATAAAATGCCAAAAATGTAACTTGTTCATTTCGAAGTGTTGGTTATGGTTCCTTGGGTCGTATTTGATTTCCCTGAGAAATATCATGCGATTCGGTACCGGCTCCGTAGCAAGGCGTCCGGCCTGGACCATGGCAGGTGATAGTACATGCACGATTGGTTGAATTCAAGTTTAATTGCTATAAAATTCCAAAAAATGTAACTTGATCATTTAGAAGCGTTGGATATCGTTCTTTGGGTCGTATTTGATGTCCCAAACAAATATCATGCGATCCAGTACCGGCTCCGTACCAAGGCGTCCGGACTGGACCATGGCAGACGATAATGCATGCACGACTGGCGGAATTCCAATTTAATTGCTATAATATGCCAAAAAATGTAAATTAATAATTTCGAAGCGTTGGTTATTGTTCCTTGCGACGTATTTGATGTTCCGGACAAATATCATGCGATCCGGTACCGGCTCCATACCAAGGTGTCCGGACTGGACCATGGATGGCGATAATACATGCACGACTGGCAAAATTCAAGTTTAGTTGTCATAAAATGTAATTGATCATTTCGAAGCGTTGGTTATGGTTCCTTGGGTCATATTTGATGTCCCGGACAAATATCATGCGATCCGGTACCATCTCCATACCAAGGCATCTGGCCTGGACCATGGCAGGCGATATTGCAGGCACGACTAGCGACATTCCAGTTTAATTGCCATAAAATTCCAAACAAATGTAACTTGATCATTTCGAAGAGTTGGTTATGGTTACTTGGGTCGTATTGGATGTCCCAGACAAATATTATGTGATCCGATACCGACTCCATACCAAGGTGTCCGGCCTGAACCATGCATGGTGATAATACACGCACGACTGGCTAATTCCAGTTTAATTGCCTTAAAATGTAACTTGATCATTTTGAAGCATTGATTATGGTTCCTTGGGTCGTATTTTATGTGATTCGGTACTGTTTCCTTACCAAGGCGTCCGGCCTGGACCATGGCAGGCGATAATACAGGCACGACTGTCGGAATCCAAGTTAATTGCCATAGAATGCCAAAAAGATGTAACTCTATCTTTTCAGAGCATTGGTTATGGTTCTATGGGTCGTATTTGATGTCCTGGAGACATATCATGTGATCCGGTACCGTCTTTGTACCAAGGCGTCCTGCATGGACCAAGGCAGGTGATAACAGAGGCACGACTGACGGAATTCCAGTTTAATTGCCATAAAATGCCAAAAAATGTAACTTGATCATTTTGAAGCGTTGGTTATGGTTCCTTGGGTCGTATTTCATATCCCGGACAATATCATCCGACCCGGTACCGGCTCCGTACCAAGGCGTCCGACCTGTACCATGGCACGCAATAATAAAAGGCACGACTATCGGAATTTCAGTTTAATTTCCATAAAATGCAAAAAATATGTAACTTGATCATTTCAGAGCGTTGGTTATGGTTCCGTAGGTCGTATTTGATGTCGTGGATAAATATCATGCGATCCGGTACTGGCTACGTACCACGGCGTCCGGCTTGGACCATGGCAGGTGATAATAGAGGCACGACTGGCGTAATTCCAGTTTAATTGCCATAAAATGCCAAAAGATGTAATTTGATCATTTTGAAGCGTTGGTTATGGTTCCTTGGGTCGTATTTGATGTCCTGGAGAAATATCATGCGATTCGATACAGGCTCCGTACCAAGGCGTCCGGCCTGGACCATGGCAGGCGATAATACAGGCACGACTGGCGGAATTGCAGTTTAATTGCCATAAAATGCCAAAAAATGTAACCTGGTCATTTCAAAGCGTTGGTAATGGTTCCTTTGCTCGTATTTGATGTCCCGAAAAAATATCATGATATCCGGACCGGCTCCATACCAAGGCCTCCGGCCTGGACCATGGCAGGCGATAATACAGGCACGACTAGCGGAATTCCAGTTTAATTGCCATATAATGCCAAAAAATGTAACTTGATCATTTCGAAGCGTTGGTTATGGTTCCTTGGTTCGTATTTTATGTCCATGACAAATATCATGTAATTTGGTACCGTCTCTGTACCAAGGCGTTCGGCCTGGACCATGGAAGGCGCTAATACAAGCACGGCTGGCAGAATTCCAGTTTAATTGCCATATAATGCCAAAAAAATATAACTTGATCATTCCGAAGCGTTGGTTATGGTTCCTTGGGTCGTATTTGATGTCCCGGAGAAACATCATGTGATTCGGTACCAGCTCCATACCAAGGCGTCTGGCCTGTACCATGGCAGGCGATAATACATGCACGACTATCGCAATTCCAGTTTAATTTCCATAAAATGCCAAAATATGTAACTTGATCATTTCTGAGCGTTAGTTATTGTTCTGTGGGTCGTATTTGATGTCCTCGAAAAATATCTTGCAATCCGGTACCAGCTCTGTACCAAGGCGTCCGGCCTGGACCATGGCAGACGATAATAGAGGCACGACTGACGGAATTCCAGTAATTGCCATAAAATGCAAAAAATATAACTTGATCATTCCGAAGCGTTGGTTATGGTTCCTTGGATAGTATTTGATGTCCAGGAAAAATATCATGGGATTCGGTACCAGCTCCATACCAAGGCGTCCGGCCTGGACCATGGCAGACGATAATAGAGGCACGACTGACGGAATTCCAGTAATTGCCATAAAATGCAAAAAATATAACTTGATCATTTGAAAGCGTTGGTTATGGTTCCTTGGATAGTATTTGATGTCCAGGAAAAATATCATGCGATTCGGTACCAGCTCCATACCAAGGCGTCCGGCCTGGACCATGGAAGGCGCTAATACAGGCACGACTAGCGGAATTCCAGTTTAATTGCCATAAAATGCCAAAAAATGTAACTTGATCATTTCGAAGCGTATGTTATGGTTCGTTGGGTCATATTTAATGTCCCAGACAAATATCATGCGACCCGGTACTGGCTCCGTACCAAGGCGTCCGGCCTGGACCATAGCAAGCGATAATACAGGCACGACTAGCAGAATTCCACTATAATTGCCGTAAAATGCCAAAAAATGTAACTTGATCATTTCAATGCGTTGGTTATGGTTCCTTGGGTCATATTTCATATCCCGGACAATATCATGTGACCCGGTACTGCCTCCGGACTGCGTCCGGAATGTACCATGACACGCGATAATAGAAGGCACGACTATCGGAATTCTAGTTTAATTTCCATAATATGCCGAAAATATGTAACTTGATCATTTCAGAGCGTTGGTTATGGTTCCATGGGTCGTATTTGATATCTGGAGAAATATCATGCGATCTGGTACCGGCTACGTACCACGGCGCCCGGCCTGGACCATGGCAGGCGATAATACAGGCACGACTGGCGGAATTGCAGTTTAATTGCTATAAAATGCCAAAAAATGTAACCTGGTCATTTTGAAGCGTTGGTTATGGTTCCTTGGCTCGTATTTGATGTCCCGGATAAATATCATGATATCCGGTACCGGCTCCATACCAAGACGTCTAGCCTGGACCATGGCAGGCGATAATACAGGCACGACTGGCGGAATTCCAAATTAATTGCCATATAATGCCAAAAAAATATAACTTGATCATTTCAAAGCGTTGTTTATGGTTCCTTGGGTCGTATTTGGTGTCCCGGAGAAACATCATGTGATTCGGTACCAGCTCCATACCAAGGCATCCGACCTGTACTATGGCAGGCAAAAATACAGGCACGACTGGCGGAATTTTAGTTTAATTGCCATAAAAT
Source organism: Nicotiana paniculata (assembly GCA_005239505.1). Lineage (NCBI taxonomy): Eukaryota > Viridiplantae > Streptophyta > Magnoliopsida > Solanales > Solanaceae > Nicotiana > Nicotiana paniculata. Next base: position 15,216 of record MDKI01248158.1, on the reverse strand, counting down.
TCAAATAAATGTAACTTGATCATTTCGAAGCATTGGTTATGAATCCTTGGGTTGTATTTGATTTCCCAGACAAACATCATGCGATTCGGTACCGGTTACGTACCAAGGCGTCCGGCCTGGACCATAGAAGGCGATAACGCAGGCACGACTTGGCGAAATTCTAGTTTAATTTCCATAAAATGCGAAAAAATGTTACTTGATCCTTTCGAAGAGTTGGTTATGGTTTCTTCGGTTGTATTTGATGTCCCCGAAAAATATCATGCAATCGGGTACTAGATCCATACCAAGGCGTCCGGCCTGCACCATGGATGGCGATAATAGAGGCACGAGTGGCTGAATTCCTGTTTAATTGCCATAAAATGCCAAAAAATGTAACTTAATCATTTTGTAGCATTGGTTATGGTTCCTTGGGTCATATTTGATGTCCCGGACAAATATCATGCAATCCGGTAACGGCTCCGTACCAAGGCGTCCGGACTAGACCATGGTAGACGATAATACATGCACGACTGGCGGAATTCGATTTTAATTGCCATAAAATGCCAAAAAATGTAACTTGATCATTTCGAAGCGTTGGTTATTGTTCCTTGGGTCGTATTTGATGTCCCGGAGAAATATCATGCGATCCGGTACTGGTTCCGTACCAAGGCGTCCGGCCTGGACCATGGCAGGTGATAATACAGGCACGAATGGCGGAATTCAAGTTTAATTGCCATAAGTTTCCAAAAAATGTAACTTGATCATTTAGATGTGTTGGTTATGGTTCTTTGGGTCGTATTTGATGTCCCAGAAAAATATCAAGAGATCCGGTACCGGCTCCATACCAAGGCGCCCGGACTGGACCATGGCAGGCGATAATACATACACGACTCGCAAAATTCCAATTTAATTGCCATAGAATGCCAAATAATGTAAGTTTATCATTTCGAAGCGTTGGTTATGGTTCCTTGGGTCGTATTTGATGTCCTACAAAAATATCATGTGATCCGGTACCGGCTCCTTACCAAGGCATCCTTCCTGGACCATGGAAGGCAATAATACAGGCACGACTGGCGGAATTCCAATTTAATTGCCATAAAATGACAAAAAATGTAAATTGATCATTTCGAAGCGTTGGTTATGGTTCCTGGTGTCGTATTTGATTTCTCGGAAAAATATAATGAGATTTGGTACCGGCTCCGTGCCAAGGAGTCCGACCTGGACCATGGCAGGCGATAATACATGCATGACTAGCACAATTCAAGTTTAATTTCCATAAAATGCCAAAAAAAGTAACTTGATCATTTCGAAGCGTTGGTTATGGTTCCTTGGGTCATATTTGATGTCCCTGACAAATAACATGCAATTCGGTACTGACTACGAACCACAGTGTCCGTCTTGAACCATGGCAGGTGATAATACAGGCACGACTGACGAAATTCTAGTTTAATTGCCATAAAATGTAACTTAACCATTTCGAAGAGTTGGTTATGGTTCATTGGGTTGTATTTATTGTCCCAAAAAAATATCATGTGATCCGGTATCGGCTCTGTACCAAGGCATCCGGCCTGGACCATGGCAGGCGATAATACATGCACGACTGGCAGAATTCCAATTTAATTGTCATAAAATGCCAAAAAATGAAACTTGATCAATTTGAAGCGTTGGTTATGGTTCCTTGGGTCGTATTTTATATCCCGGACAAATATCATGTGATCTACTACCGGCACCGTACCAAGGCATCCGGCCTGGACCATGGCAGGTGATAATACAGGCACGATTGGCGGAATTCTAGTTTAATTGCCATAAAATGCGAGAAAATGTAACTTGATCATTTAGAAGCGTTGGTTATTGTTCCTTCTGTTGTATTTGATGTCCCGAAAAAATATCATGTGATCCGGTATCTGCTCTGTACCAAGGCATCCGGCCTGGACCATGGCAAGCGATAATACAGGCACGACTAGCGGAATTCAAATTTAATTGCCATAAAATGGCAAGAAATGTAACTTGATCATTTCCAAGATTTGGTTATGGTTCCTTGGGACGTATTTGATTTCCCGAAGAAATATCATGAAATCCGGTACCGGCTCCATACCAAGGCTTCCGACCTGGACCATGGCAGGCGATAATATAGGCACGACTAGCGGTATTCAAGTTTAATTGCTATAAAATGCCAAAAATGTAACTTGATCCTTTAGAAGAGTTGGTTATGGTTCCTTGGGTCATATTTGAAGTCCCGGAGAAATATCATGCGATACGGTACTGGCTCCGTACCAAGGCGTCCGGCCTGGACCATGGCAGGCGATAATACAGCCACGACTGGCGGAATTCCAATTTAATTGCCATAAAATGCCAAAAAATGTAATTTGATCATTTCGAAGCGTTGGTGATGGTTCCTTGGGTCGTATTTGATGTCCCGGAGAAATAACATCTGACCCGGTACCGGCTCCTTACCAAGGCGTCCGGTCTGGACCATGGCAGGCGATAATACAGACACGACTGCCAGAATTCCAGTTTAATTGCTATAAAATGCAAAAAAATGTAACTTGATCATTTCGAAGTGTTGGTTATGGTTCCTTGGGTCGTATTTGATGTCCCTGAAAAATATCATGTTATCCGGTACCGGCTCCGTACCAAGGTGTCCAGTCTGGACCATGGTAGGCGATAATACAGGCACGACTGGCAGAATTGCAGTTTAATTGCCATAAAATGCCAAAAAATGTAACTTGATCATTTCGAAGCGTTGCTTATAGTTCCTTGGGTCGTATTTGATGTCCCGTAGAAATATCATGCGATCCGGAACCGTCTCTTTACCAAGGCATCTGGCATGGACTATGGCAGGCGATAATAAGGGCACGGCTGGCAGAATTCATTTTAAATTTCCATGAAATTCCAAAAAATGTAACTTGATCATTTCGAAGCAATGGTTATGATTCCTTGGGTCGTATTTTATGTCTCGGACCAATATCATGTGATTCGGAACCGGCTACGTACCAAGGCTTCCGGCCTGGAACATGGCAGGCGATAATAAAGGCACGACTGGCGGAATTCCAGTTTAATTGCCATAAAATGCCAAAAAATGTAACTTGATAATTTCGAAGCATTGGTTATGGTTTCTTGAGGCATATTTGATGTCCCGGTCAAATATCATGCGACCCGGTACCGGCTCCGTACCAAGGCGTCTGGCCTGGACCATGGCAGGCTATAATAAAGGCACGACTGGCGGAATTATAGTTTAATTTCCAAAAAATCCCAAAAAATGTAACTTGATCATTTCGAAGCGTTAGTTATGGTTTCTTGGGTCATATTTGATGTCCCGGTAAAATATCATGTGATCCGATACTGGTTTGGTACCAAGGCGTCCGGCCTGGACCATGGCAGGCGATAATACATGCACGACTAGCGAAATTCCAGTTTAATTGCCATAAAATGCCAAAAATTGTAACTTGATTATTTCGAAGCGTTGGTTATGGTTCGTTGGGTCATATTTCATATCCCGGAAAAATATCATGTGACCCGTTACCGGCTTCGTACCAAGGCGTCCGGCCTGGACCATGGCAGGCGATAATACTGGCACGACTGTCGGAATTCTTATTTAATTGCCATAAAATGCAAGAAAATGTAACTTGATCATTTTGAAGCGTTGGTTATTGTTCCTTGTGTTGTATTTGATGTCCCGAAAAAATATCATGCGATCCGATATCGCTCTGTACCAAGGCATCCGGCCTGGACCATGACAGGCGATAATACAGGCACGACTGGCGGAATTCCAATTTAATTGCCATAAAATGCCAAGAAATGTAACTTGATCATTTCCAAGCGTTGGTTATGCTTCCTTGGGTCGTATTTGATTTCCCGAAGAAATATCATGAAATCCGATACCGGCTCCATACCAAGGCTTCCGACCTGGACCATGGCATGCGATAATATAGGCACGACTAGCGGAATTCCAGTTTAATTGCTATAAAATGCCAAAAATGTAACTTGATCCTTTCGAAGAGTTGGTTATGGTTCCTTGGGTCATATTTGATGTCCCGGAGAGATATCATGCGATACGGTACCGGCTCCGTACCAAGGCGTCCGGCCTGGACCATGGCATGCGATAATACAGGCACGATTGGCGGAATTCAAGTTTAATTGCTATAAATTGCCAAAAAATGTAACTTGATCATTTAGAAGAGTTGGTTGAGGTTCCTTGGGTCAAATTTGATGTCCCGGAGAAATATCATTCGATATGGTACCGGCTCCGTACCAAGGCGTCCGGCCTGGACCATGGCATGCGATAATACAGGCACGATTGGCGGAATTCAAGTTTAATTGCTATAAATTGCCAAAAAATGTAACTTGATCATTTAGAAGCGTTGGTTATGGTTCTTTGGGTCGTATTTGATGTCCCGTACAAATATCATGAGATCCGGTACCGGCTCCGTACCAAGGCGTCCGGACTGGACCATGGCAGGCGATAGTACATGCACGACTAGCAGAATTCCAGTTTAATTGCCATAAAATGCCAAACAATGTAACTTGATCATTTTGCAGCGTTGGTTATAATTCCTTGGGTCGTATTTGATGTCCCGGAGAAATATCATGCGATCCGGTACCGGCTCCGTACCAAGGCGTCCGGCCTAGACCATGGCATGCGATAATACAGGCACGACTGGTGGAATTCCAGTTTAATTGCCATAAAATGACAAAAAATGTAAATTGATCATTTAGAAGCATTGGTTATGGTTCCTTGTGTCGTATTTGATGTCTCAGACAAATATCATGTGATTTGGTATCGGCTCCGTACCGAGGAGTCCGACCTCGACCATGGTAGTTGATAATAAAGACACGACTGACGGAATTCAAAATTAATTGCCATAAAATGTCAAAAAATGTAACTTGACCATTTCGAAGAGTTGGTTATGGTTACTTGGGTTGTATTTGATGTCCCGGAAAAATATCATGCGATCCAGTATTGACTCCATACCAATGCGTCCGGCCTGGACCATGGATGGTGAGAATACAGGCACGACTGACGGAATTCCAATTTAATTGCCACAAAATTCCAAAAACTGTAACTTCATCATTTCGAAGCATTGGTTATGGTTCCTTGGGTCGTATTTGATGTCCCGAATAAATATCATGAGATCCGGTACCGGCTTCATACCAAGGCGTCCGGCCTGGACCATGGCAGGCGATAATACAGCCACGACTGGCGGAATTCCAATTTAATTGCCATAAAATGCCAAAAAAATGTATATTGATCATTTTGAAGCGTTGGTGATGGTTCCTTGGGTCGTATTTGATGTCCCGGAGAAATAACATCATTCCCGATACCGGCTCCTTACCAAGGCGACGGTCTGGACCATGGCAGGCGATAATACAGGCATGATTGGCAGAATTCCAGTTTAATTGCTATAAAATGCAAAAAAATGTAACTTGATCATTTCAAAGTGTTGGTTATGGTTCCTTGGGTCATATTTGATGTCCCTGACAAATATCATGCTATCCGGTACCGGCTCCGTACCAAGGAGTCCAGTCTGGACCATGGTAGGCGATAATAAAGGCACGACTGGCAGAATTGCAGTTTAATTTCCATAAAATGCCAAAAAATGTAACTTGATCATTTCGAAGCGTTGCTTATAGTTCCTTGGGTCGTATTTGATGTCCGGGAGAAATATCATGCGATCCGGTACCGGCTCTGTACCAAGGCATCTGGCATGGACTATGGCAGGCGATAATAAGGGCACGGCTGGCAGAATTCATGTTTAATTTCCATAAAATTCCAAAAAATGTAACTTGATCATTTCGAAGCAATGGTTATGGTTCCTTGGGTCGTATTTTATGTCTCAGACCAATATCATGTGATTCGGTACCGGCTACGTACCAAGGCGTCGGGCCTGGAATATGGCGAAGATAATAAAGGCACGACTTGTGGAATTCAAGTTTAATTGCCATAAAATGCCAAAACATGTAACATGATCATTTCGAAGTGTTGGTTATGGTTTCTTGGGTCATATTTGATGTCCCGGTCAAATATCATGCGACCCGGTACCGGCTCCGTACCAAGGCGTCCGGCCTGGACCATGGCAGGCTATAATAAAGGCACGACTGGCGGAATTCTAGTTTAATTTCCAAAAAATGCCAAAAAATGTAACTTGATCATTTCGAAGCGTTGGTTATGGTTTCTTGGGTCATATTTGATGTCCCGGTCAAATATCATGCGACCCGGTACCGGCTCCGTACCAAGGCGTCCGGCCTGGACCATGGCAGGCGATAATACATGCACGACTGGCGAAATTCCAGTTTAATTGCCATAAAATGCCAAAAATTGTAACTTGATTATTTCGAAGCGTTAGTTATGGTTTGTTGGGTCATATTTCATATCCCGGACAAATATCATGCGACCCGGTACCGGCTTAGTACCAAGGCGTCCGGCCTGGACCATGGCAGGCGATAATACTGGCACGACTGTCAAAATTCTAGTTTAATTGCCATAAAATGCCAAAAAATGTAACTTGATAATTTCGAAGTGTTGGTTATGGTTCCTTGGGTCGTATTTGATATCCCGGACAAATATCATGCGATCTGGTACCGGCTCCGTACCAAGGCGTCCGGTCTGGAACATGGCAGGTGATAATACAGGCACGACTTGGCGGAATTCCAGTATAATTGCCATAAAATTGAAAAAAATGTAACTTGATCCTTTCGAAGAGTTGGTTATGGTTTCTTGGGTTGTATTTGATGTCCCGGAAAAATATCATGCGGTCTAGTACTGGATCCATACCAAGGCATCTCGCCTGGACCATGGTAGGCAATAATACAGGCACGACAGGCAGAATTCCAGTTTAATTGCTATAAAATGCCAAAAAATGTAACTTGATCATTTCGAAGTGTTGGTTATGGTTCCTTGGGTCGTATTTGATGTTCCTGACAAATATCATGCTATCCGGTACCGGCTCCGTACCAAGGCGTCTATTCTGGACCATATTAGGCGATAATACAGGCACGGCTGGCGGAAATGCAGTTTAATTGCCATAAAATGCCAAAAATGTAACTTGATCATTTCGAAGCGTTTCTTATGGTTCCTTGGGTCGTATTTGATATCCCGGACAAATATCATGCGATCTGGTACCGGCTCCGTACCAAGGCGTCTATTCTGGACCATATTAGGCGATAATACAGGCACGGCTGGCAGAATTCCAGTTTAATTGCCATAAAATTCCAAGAAATGTAACTTGATCATTTCGAAGCGATTGTTATGGTTCCTTGGGTCGTATTTTATGTCTCGGACCAATATCATGTGATTCGGTACCGGCTACGTACCAAGGCGTTCGGCCTGGAACATGGCAGGCGATAATACAGGCACGACTTAGCGGAATTACAGTATAATTGCCATAAAATTAAAAAAAATTTAACTTGATCCTTTCTAAGAGTTTTTTATGGTTTCTTGGGTTGTATTTGATGTCCCGGACAAATATCATGTTGTCCGGTACCAGCTCCGTACCAAGGCATCTCGCCTGGACCATGTCAGGCGATAATAGAGGCACGACTTGTGGAATTGCAGTTTAATTGCCATAAAATGCAAAAAAATGTAACTTGATCATTTCGAAGCGTTGCTTATGGTTCCTTGGGTTGTATTTGATGTCCCGGACAAATATCATGTTGTCCGGTACCAGCTCCGTACCAAGGCATCTCGCCTGGACCATGTCAGGCGATAATAGAGGCACGACTTGTGGAATTGCAGTTTAATTGCCATAAAATGCAAAAAAATGTAACTTGATCATTTCGAAGCGTTGCTTATGGTTCCTTGGGTTGTATTTGATATCCCGGAGAAATATCAAGCGATCCGCTACCGGCTCTGTACCGAGGCATCTGGCATGGACTATGGCAGGCGATAATACAGGCACCGCTGGCGGAATTCCAGTTTAATTGCCATAAAATTCCAAAAAATGTTACTTGATCATTTCGAAGCAATGGTTATGGTTCCTTGGGTCGTATTTTATGTCCCGAACCAATATCATGTGATTCGGTACCGGCTCCGTACCAAGGCGTCCGGCCTGGAACATGGTAGGCGATAATACAGGCACGACTTGGCGGAATTCCAGTATAATTGCCATAAAATTCAAAAAAATGTAATTGATCCTTTCGAAGAGTTGGTTATGATTTCTTGGGTTCTATTTTATGTCCTAGACAAATATCATGCAGTCCAGTACTGGCTCCATACCAAGGCATCTCGCCTGGCCCATGGAAGGCGATAATACAGGCACGACTGGCAGAATTCCAATTTAATTGCCATAAAACGCCAAAAAATATAATTTGATCATTTCAAAGCGTTGTGATTTCTTGGGTCGTATTTGATGTCCCGGAGAAATATCATGCGATCCGGTACCGGCTCCGTACCAAAGCGTCCGATCTAGACTATGGCAGGCGATAATAGAGGCACGGCTGGCGGAATTCCAGTTTAATTGCCATAAAATTCCAAAAAATGTAACTTGATCATTTTGAAACGTTTGTTAAGAATCCTTGGGTTGTATTTGATGTCCAGGACAAATATCATGCGATTCGGTACTGGCTAGGTACCAAGGCGTCCGGCCTGGACCATGGAAGGCGATAATGCAGGCACGACTTGGCGGAATTCTAGTTTAATTGCCATAAAATTCCAAAAAATGTAACTTGATCATTTTGAAACGTTTGTTAAGAATCCTTGGGTTGTATTTGATGTCCAGGACAAATATCATGCGATTCGGTACTGGCTAGGTACCAAGGCGTCCGGCCTGGACCATGGAAGGCGATAATGCAGGCACGACTTGGCGGAATTCTAGTTTAATTGCCATAAAATGCCAAAAAATGTAACTTGATCCTTTTGAAGAGTTGGTTATGGTTTCTTGGGTTGTATTTGATGTCCCGGATAAATATCATGCGATCCAGTACCGGATCCTTACCAAGGCGTCCAGCCTGGACAATGGATGGCGATAATACAGGCACGACTGGCTGAATTCCAGTTTAATTGCCATTAAATGCCGAAAAATGTAACTTGGTCATTTTGTAACGTTGGTTATTTGATGTCCCAGACAAATATCATGCAATCCGGTACCGGCTTTGTTCAAAGGCGTCCGGCCTGGACCATGGCAGGCGATAATACAGGCACGACCTACGGAATTTCAATTTAATTGCCATAAAATGCCAAAAAGTGTAACTTGATGATTTCGAAGCATTTTTTATGGTTCCTTGGGTCGTATTTGTTGTCCGGTACAAATATCATGAGATTCGGTACTGGCTCTGTACCAAGGCGTCCGACCTGGACCATGGTAGGCGATAATACAGGCACGGCTGGCGGAATTCCAGTTTAATTTCCATCAAATGCCAAAAAATGTAATTTGATCGTTTCGAAGCGTTGGTTATGGTTCCTTGGGTCATATTTGATGTCCCAGAGAAATATCATATGATCCCGTACCGGCTATTTACCAAGGCGTCCGGTCTGGACCATGGCAGGCAATAATACAGGCACGACTTGCAGAATTCCAGTTTAATTTCCGTAAAATGCCAAAAAATGTAACTTGATCATTTCTAAGTGTTGGTTATGGTTCCTTGGGTTGTATTTTATGTCCCTGAAAAATATCATGCTATCCGGTACCGGCTCCATACCAAGGCGTCCAGTCTGGACCATGGTAGGCGATAATGCAGGCACGACTGGCGGAATTGCTGTTTAATTGCCATAATAGCCCAAAAAATGTAACTTGATCATTTCGAAGCGGTTCTTATGTTTCCTTGGCATATATTATGCGATCAGTACCGGCTCCGTACCTAGGCATCTAGCATGGACTATGGCAGGCGATAATACATGCACGGCTGGCGGAATTCCAGTTTAATTGCCAGTCATGCCTGTATTATCGCCTGCCATGGTCGAGGCCGAACGCCTTCGTACGGAGCCATTACCGGATCACATGATATTTTTCTAGGACATCAAGTACGACCCAAGGAACCATAACCAACACTTCAAAATGATCAAGTTACATTGTTTGGCATTTTATGGCAATTAAAAAGGTATTCTGCCATTCGTGCCTGTATTATCGCCTGCCATGATCTAGGCCGGACGGCTTGGTACGGAGCCGGTACCGGATCGCATGATATTTCTCTGGGACATCAAATACGACCCAAGGAACCATAACCAACACTTCAAAATGATCAAGTTACATTGTTTGGCATTTTATGGCAATTAAACTTGAATTCCGCCAATCGTGCCTATATTATCGCATGCCATGGTCCAGGCCGTACGCCTTGGTACGGAGCCGGTACCGGATCGCATGATATTTTTCGGACATCAAATATGACCTAAGGAACCACAATGCTTGGAAATGATCAAGTTACATTTTTTGGCATTTTATGGCTATTAAATTGGAATTCTGCCAGTTGTGCTTGTATTATCGCCTGCCAGGGTCCAGGCCAGATGCCTTGGTACGGAGCCGGTACTGGACCGCATGATATTTCTCCGGGACATCAAATATGACCCAAGGAACCATAACCAACTCTTCGAAATGATCAAGTTACATTTTTGGCATTTTATAGCAATTGAACTGGAATTCCGCTAGTCGTGCCTATATTATTGCCTGCCATGGTCCAGGTCGGATTTCATGATATTTCTTCGGGAAATCAAATACGACCCAAGGAACCATAACCAACACTTGGAAATGATCAAATTACATTTCTTGGCATTTTATGGCAATTAAATTGGAATTCCGCCAGTCGTGCCTGTATTATCGCCTGCCATGGTCCAGGTCGGACTTCTTGGTCCGGAGCTGGTACCGGATCGCATGATATTTTTTCAGGACATCAAATATGACCCAAGGAACCATAACCAATGCTACGAAATGATCAATTTACATTTTTTGGAATTTTATGGCAATTAAACTGGAATTCCGCCAGTCGTGCATGTATTATCGCCATCCGTGGTCCAGGCCGGACGCCTTGGTATGGAGCAGGTACCGGATCGCATGATATTTTTCCGGGACATAAAATAAAAACCAAGGAACCATAACCAACTCTTCGAAAGGATCAAGTTACATTTTTTGTCATTTTATGGCAATTAAACTGGAATTCCGCTAGTCATGCCTATATTATCGCCTACAATGGTCCAAGCCGGATGCCTTGGTACGAAGCCATTACCGGATCGCATGATATTTTTCTAGGACATAAAATACGACCCAAGGAACCATAACCAACGCTTCAAAATGATCGAGTTACATTGTTTGGCAATTTATGGCAATTAAACTGGAATTCTGCCAGTCGTGCGTGTATTATAGCCTGCCATGATCCAGTCCGGACGCCTTGGTACGGAGCCGGTACCGGATCGCATTATATTTGTTCGGGACATCAAATACGACCCAAAGAACCATAACCAACGCTTCGAAATGATCAAGTTATATTTTTTGATATTTTATGGCAATTAAATTGGAATTCCGCCAGTCGTGCCTGTATTATCGTCTGCCATGGTCCAGGTCGGACGCCTTGGTCCGGAGCTGGTACCGGATTGCATGATATTTGTTCGGGACATCAAATATGACCCAAGGAACCATAACCAACGCTACAAAATGATCAATTTACATTTTTTGGCATTTTATGGCAATTAAACTGGAATTCCGCCAGTCGTGCATGTATTATCGCCATCCGTGGTCCAGGCCGTACTCCTTGGTATGGAGCAGGTACCGGATCGCATGATATTTTTCCGGGACATCAAATACAAACCAAGGAACCATAACCAACTCGTCGAAAGGATCAAGTTACATTTTTTGTCATTTTATGGCAATTAAACTGGAATTCCGCTAGTCGTGCCTATATTATCGCCTACAATGGTCCAGGCCGGACGCCTTGGTATGGAGCCGGTATCAGATTGCATGATATTTCTCCGAGAAATCAAATACGACCCAAGGAAGCATAACCAACGCTTGGAAATGATCAAGTTACATTTTTTGGCATTTTATGGCAATTAAACTGGAATTCCGCTAGTCGTGCATGTATTATCGCCTGCCATGGTCCAGGCCGGACGCCTTGGTACGAAGCCAGTACTAGATCGCATGATATTTGACCGGGACATCAAATATTACCCAAGGAACCGTAACCAACGCTTCGAAATGATCAAGTTATTTTTTTTGGCATTTTATGGCAATTAAACTGGAATTCCGCATATCGTGCCTGTACTATAGCCTGCCATGGTCTAGGACGGACGCCTTGGTACGGAGCCGGTACCGGATAACATGTCCGGGACATCAAGTACGACCCAAGTAACCATAACTAACGCTTCAAAATGATCAAGTTACATTTTTTGGCATTTTATGGCAATTAAACTGGAATTCCGCCAATGGTGCCTGTATTATCGCCTGTCATGGTCCAGGCCGGACGCCTTGGTACGGAGCCGGTACCGGGTCGCATGATATTTGTGCGGGACATCAAATACTACCCAAGTAACCATAACCAACACTTCGAAATGATCAAGTTACATTTTTTGGCATTTTATGGCAATTAAACTGGAATTCCGCTAGTCGTGCATGTATTATCGCCTGCCATGGTCCAGACCGGATGCCTTGGTACGGAGTCGGTACCGATAGCATGAAATTTATCCAAGACATCAAATACGACCCAAGGAACCATAACCAACGCTTCGAAATGATCAAATTACATTTTTTGGCATTTTATGGCAATTAAACTGGAATTCCGCCAGTCGTGCCTGTATTATCACCTGCCATGGTCCAGGCCGGACGCCTTGGTATGGAGCCGGTACCGTATCGCATTATATTTCTCCGGGAAATCAAATACGACCCACGAACCATAAACAACGCTTTGAAATGATCAAGTTACATTTTTTGGCATCTTATGGCTATTAAATTGGAATTCTGCCAGTCGTGCCTGTATTATCGCCTGCCATGGTCCAGGTCGGATGCCTTGGTACGGAGCAGGTATCGGACCGCATGATATTCGTCCGGGACATCAAATACAATCCATGAAACCATAAACAACTCTTCAAAAGGATAAAGTTACATTTTTTGGAATTTTATGGCAATTATACTAGAATTCCGCCAAGTCGTGCCTGTATTATCGCCTGCCATGTTCCAGGTTGGGCCCCTTGGTACCTAGCCGGTACCGAATCACATGATATTTTTCCGGGAAATCAAATACGACCCACGGAACCATAACCATTGCTTCGAAATGATCAAGTTTCATTTTTGGAATTATATAGCAATTAAACTGGAATTCCGCCAGCCGTGCCTGTATTATCGCCTGTTATAGTCCATGCCGGACGCCTTGGTAAGGATCTGGTACTGGATCGCATGATATTTATCTGGGACATAAAACATGACCCAAGGAACCATAAGCAACGCTTCGAAATGATCAAGTTACATTTTTGGCATTTTATGGCAATTAAACTGCAATTCCGCCAGTCATGCCTATATTATCGCCTACCATGGTCCAGACTGGACGCCTTGGTACGGAGTCGGTACCGAATAGCAAGATATTTTCCAGGTACATCAAATACAACCCAAGGAACCATAACCAATGCTACGAAATGATCAAGTTACATTTTTTGGCATTTTATGGCTATTAAACTAGAATTCCGCGAGTCGTGCCTATATTATCGCCATCCATGGTCCAGGCCGGACGCCTTGGTAAGGAGCTAGTACCGGATCGCATGATATTTTTCGGGATATCAATACAACCCAAGGAACCATAACCAACTCTTCAAAATCGTCAAGTTACATTTTTTGGCATGTTAGGGCAATTAAACTCGAATTCCATCAGTCGTGCCTGTATTATCGCCTGCCATGGTCCTGGCAAGATGCCTTGGTACGGAGCCGGCACCGGACCGCATGATATTTCTCCGGGTTATCAAATACAACCCAAGAAACTATAACCAACTCTTCGAAAGGATCAAGTTACAATTTTTTGAATTTTATGGCAATTATACTGGAATTTCGCCAAGTCGTGCCTGTATTATTGCCTGCCATGTTCCAGGCCGGACGCCTTGGTACGTAGCTGGTATCGAATCACATGATATTGGTCCGAGACATAAAATACAACCCAAGGAACCATAACCATAGCTTCAAAATGATAAAGTTACATTTTTTGGTATTTTATGGCAATTAAACTGGAATTCCGACAGCCGTGCCTGTATTATCGCCTGCCATAGTCCATGCCAGATGCCTTGGTACAGAGCCGGTACCGGATCGCTTGATATTTTTCCGATACATCAAATACGACCCAAGGAACCATAAGCAACGCTTCGAAATGATCAAATTACATTTTTTGGCATTTTATGGCAATTAAACTACAATTTCGTCAGTCGTGCCTGTATTATCGACTACCATGGTCCAGACTGGACGCCTTGGTACGGAGCCGGTATCGGATAGCATGATATTTGTCAGGGACATCAAATACGACCCAAGGAACCTTATCCAACACTTCGAAATGATCAAGTTACATTTTTTGGCATTTTATAGCAATTAAACTGTAATTCTGCCAGTCGTGCCTATATTATCCCCTGCCATGGTCCAGACCGGACGCCTTGGTAAGGAGCCGGTACCGGGTCACATGATATTTCTCCGGGACATCAAATACGACTTAAGGAACCATAAGTAATGCTTCGAAATGATCAAGTTACATTTTTTGGCATTTTATGGCAATTAAACTGCAATTCCGCCAGTCGTGCCAGTATTATCGCCTGCCATGGTCCAGGCGAGATGCCTTGGTACGGAGCCGGCACCGGACCACATGATATTTGTGCGGGTTATCCAATACAACCCAAGAAACCATAACCAACTCTTCGAAAGGATCAAGTTACATTTTTTTGAATTTTATGGCAATTATACTGGAATTCCACCAAGTCGTGCTTGTATTATCGCCTGCCATGTTCCAGGCCGGACGCCTTGGTAAGTAGCCAGTACCGAATCACATGATATTGGTCCGGGACATAAAATACAACCCAAGGAACCATAACCATATCTTCGAAATGATAAAGTTAAATTTTTTGGTATTTTATGGCAATTAAACTGGAATTCTGTCAGTCGTGCCTGTATTATTGCCTGCCATAGTCCATCCCAGATGCCTTAGTATAGAGCCGGTACCAGATCGCTTGATATTTCTCCGATACATCAAATACGACCCAAGGAACCATAAGCAACGCTTCGAAATGATTAGATTACATTTTTTGGCATTTTATGGCAATTAAACTGCAATTCCGTCAGTCGTGCCTGTATTATC